>JASTWL010000527.1:0-122114 GCA_035220575.1 Temnothorax rugatulus | reverse complement strand
TACCTCGCGAGTCCTGACAAGGACTCCCCGGCCCAGGACGGCCCGAGGGCCGTCCTAGGTACTCGGTACTGCTGTGCTCGGGCACTCCGGGTTCGCAAAACCCGTACAGATAACCCCGCTGCCCCAAAGGGTCAGGACGAGTCCCAAATGGCCACCTGAGGGATTCGATTGATTTCATTTAATTAATTATATAATGTTTAGTCGAGCATACCTACTTTCCGTTAGATCCGCAGATCAGAATAGATTTATATTACAAAAAAAACTCGCGCTGGTAGTAGTAGTAGTAGTAGAAGTGGGAGGTACCACCAGGGTCCCTGTCGGCCACTAGATCTAGCTGATCCTTTGTGCCTCCCCACTCGTTTTTTTGCTAGGTCTCATAATACAGTCCCGAACCTTGTACCAGGTTTATCAGATCTGTAACCCTAGCATTTTCTAGATCCTGGGGGGTTAGGTACATACGCCCCCAAGTTTTGTATCTTTTGCATATAAATGCCGGGCATTGGCATATTATATGTACGTTGTCTTCTTTCTCGTCCCCACATAGGCGGCACTCTTTTCGTTCCGCGAGTCCGAGATTGAATAAATGGGCTCTGAGTAAGGCGGAGTGGCCAGTGAGCAGTCCCAACGCCATTCTCAGTTTCTGTTTGCTCAGCGCCAGTAGTTCTTTGGCCTTACTTGGTCTGCTGTCTTTCATCAAAGTCCTGGCTTGGCGGCAGGTTTTTAATTTCTCCCACCTGGCCAGGTGTTCCCTTTTCAGGAGACCTTTGATGATTTCTTTGCCTACTGCAAAGGGTATTCCCGTCACCTGGCCAATTGGTGCTTCATTAGCTCCCTTCTTGGCCAGAATGTCTGCGGTTTCATTCCCGGGTATTCCTTGATGCCCAGGCACCCATACTAACGTGACCTTATTAAATCCGCATAGTTTTTCTAATGCTAGCATGCAATCCCAAACCAATGCTGATTCGGTAGTTGTTTTTGCCAGCGCTTGTATGGCTGCTCTACTATCCGAGCAGATGTTTATTTTCTTTCCCTTCGTATCTTTGTTTAGCAGATATTCCGTGCACTTTAGGATAGCCACTATCTCGGCTGCAAAAACAGTTGAGTGGCTTCCCACAGGAATACTCTCCCTGTGGTTCTCCTTCGGCCCGTAAAATCCTGCCCCGAAGCAGTCATTAATGCCTGACCCATCAGTGAACCATAGATCCACATTGGGATCCCCGACTCCCCTCAGGTCAGACCATTCTTTTCTAGTTGGTATTCGTATCTTAAAATGCATTACCAACTGGTGTTTTTTGAGAATTCTATCTTGTTTTAAAGTAAAAGGGTGTTTCTGGAACAGGTCGAGCCTTGTATGTCCCAATCCTGTATTTTTCCATTCACCCTGACACCTTAGTCTGTATGCTGTGTTCCTCGCTGCGTTTACAACGGCCAGGTCCAGTGGAGGCACACAGAGTGCAATTTCTAGCGCCTCTGTGGGGGTAGTCCTCATAGCCCCTACTGCAGCCCTTAGGTAGCTCCCTTGTAGGCTTTTCAGAAGGTTCTTTGCTTCCACTTTCTCTGTCCTGGGCCACCAGATCACAGATGCATAAAGTAGTCTCGGTAACAGTACCGCTTTGTACAACCATAGTGCTATGGGAGCTTTGATGCCCCAAGACTTTCCCATGGCTCTTCTACACATCCACATGCATGTGTAGAATTTTTTCCTGCTCTCTGCAAGGTGTACTTTCCAGTTAAGTTTGGTATCTATATGTAGTCCCAAGTATTTAACTGAGGTTGTAAAGGGGATTACCTTCCCCCAGAGCTTAAGAGGCTCAATGGGTTCTGGTTTGTATTTCCTGGTGAAGACCATTATATTGGTCTTTGATGGATTAACCATCAATCCCTTGGCCTCACACCATTTTTGGACGATCTTTAAGGCATCTTTCATGCGGTTCCTTAGGGTATCTAAGAAGGATCCTGTGATCACTATAGCTACATCGTCCATATAGCCATAGGTCAGGAACCCCTTCTTTTGTAGTTTCACTAGAAGGTCATTAACTACGAGGCACCACAACAAAGGGGACAGAACCCCACCCTGCGGGCACCCCTTGCCCGGTTTACCAGTGATGCTAATATTACTGTGCGTGACTGTTAGGTTCCTCCCCGCCAGCATGTCTTCCACCCAGTCTACTAGCGGTTCCGGGACCCCATGTGCAATCAGTGCTTCCTTAATGGCCTTGTTCGAGGTGCTATCAAACGCCCCTTCGATGTCCAAGAAAGTTCCAATAGCGTATCCTTTCGCCTCCAGCTGCGTCTCTATCCTGCCTATCAGGTGGTGTAGGGCAGTTTCCCTGCCCTCCCTGTAGGCATATTGAGCACTGGCTAGAGGGTGATCCGCTAATGGTCCATTCTTGAGAAACCCATCAATTAGTCTCTCCAGGGTCTTCAACAGGAAAGAAGTCAAACTGATGGGTCTATAATCTTTGGCTTTAATGTGTCCATTTCTGCCAGTCTTAGGTATGAAGACCACTTTAGTGGCTCTCCATGCTTGCGGGACATGTCTCAGAGCTATGCTTGCCCTAAAGATTTTAGTCAATGGGCCTACCAGCTCTTCGAGTCCCTCCTGTAGAAGCAGAGGGAGTATGCCGTCCGGTCCCGGAGCCTTATAGGGCTCAAAAGAGCGAACCGCCCACTCCACCGCTTGTGGATAAACCACCTTTGCCGCCAACGCCCAAGCCCTGGGCTTATAAACAGCCCTAGGTTGTCGTTGTTTCTCCGTGGTTGAAGAGGACTTCTGAAATCCCGGGAAGTGAACCTCCATGAGATGATTCAGAGTCTCCTCAGTTGTTTCGGTGAATTCCCCACTAGGGAGCTTAAGACAGCTCCACTGTGGGTTACTCTCTTTGCAGAGGATTTTGCAGAGTCTGGACGCTTCTGGAGCACTCTCGATTCCCTCGCAAAAGTTCCTCCACCCCATCTTTTTCGCCTTAACTATCGCTTTTTTGTAAGTACGCTGAGCGTTCCTGTACTTTTCCCAGTCTCCCGGCGTATTTACATTTCTAGCCCTATTGAAGAGCCTTCTTGCCCCGGCCCTGAGCCTCGACAACTCTTCATTCCACCATGAGACCCTGGCCGAGGCATTTCTCGGCCTTAATGGGCAATTCAGTTCAAAGGATTCCCTGATAGCATCGCTAACGAAGCTCGCTGCGATCTCCAGGTCCTCCTTTGTATGGAATCTGGTCGGCGCATTTTTTAGCCGACTGACCAAGTCGGCTCTAAAGCCCTCCCAGTTTGTTTTCCTGGGGTTTCTCCTCCACTGTTCATCTTTTTGTAAGTTCACAAGGTCGAAGCGGATCTGTCTGTGGTCGGACCCTGAAGGTTCATTTGAGACCCTCCATCCCGCCACCAGATCCACCACACCCCTCGTGCACAACGTAATGTCTATCACTTCCTGTCTTCTAGAGTCCAGGAAAGTGGGTTCTGTTCCTCTATTTAGGATTTGCAAGTTAGTGCTCATGATGAAGTTAAGTAGGCTTTCCCTTCTTGGGTTTATATCGGAGCTTCCCCACACCAAATGGTGTGAGTTTGCATCGCAGCCCAAGAGAAGTTCTAGCCCCCTTTCCTTCGCATACGCTACTAGCTCTATCATGTTTCTTTGGGGGGGGGGGGTAGTTCCTCCGAGTCGTAGGGCATGTAAGCTGACCCCACTATCAGGTCCCTGACCCCTCCATCGACTGTTTTAAGTTTTAGCCTTACAGCCACTAAGTCGCCGTCGCTGAACTGTGGTAATAGACAGGCATCCAAACCTTTCGCCACAATACAGGCTCTTGGTCTTTCTGCGTTGTCTGCTTTAAACAGTTTACCACAACCTCCAAAGCCCTTAATGTGTCCCTTGACGAGCCACGGCTCTTGGATGAGGAATAAGTGCTTTGTGTGCATCACAGCTGCGCACCTGGCTAGAACCGCCGAGGCGCTTTTGCTGTGATGCAAGTTGATTTGAGTGAAGGGGATATTGGAGCCCGCCATTGATTAGGCAGTCTCCGATCTATCCTCCTTCCTTCCTAACTCCCCCCTGCGGTCCCCCCCAGGCAACCTAACTGTCGCCTGGCCGAGACCACAGAAGGGTTTAAAGTTGAGCGCTTTAAGAGCACTCAACGCTCCCTCCCCAATAAGGGCAGCGAAGTGGGTGCTCGTAGCATCCCTACTTTCGCTGCCCCTCGCGACCACCCAGTCCGCGGCTTAGAGTCCTTCATTCTGCCTGTCAAGTAGCTCTATCGCTTCCTTGACAGGCATTCTAGGGTCCTCTACGTGCACCACAACCCGATGACGCCTAGGCAGTTCATCGAGCTGCACTGCACGCAGCCGAACCCCATTTATCTCTAAAACCGAAGTTAGGCTTCGCAGCCACCCTTCGGTTTCAGCATCGGTGCAGTTAAAAATAACTGCACCGTCCCTATCTGCTGTGCCCTTGAAGGTGGGGGCTTTGGTACCCTTCGCAATGCCAAGGATACTCTCCTTCACCTTATCATTCAAAAGCACAGCTTCTTTATCGTCCAGCTTTCGCTCGGGATACTCCATGGGAACCATGGCCACCCTTGCTAAGCCGGATGTTGCTTGGGCAAAAGTCCTCTGATCTACAGCGATCTTAGTCCTTTTGCCCAACTGTGCAGTGCTAGGACTGGGTGTGCTCTGTTCCGATCTGGTTCGCTTGCACGTCCCAGCGGAAGCTCGCTCCCCCGTCTCTGGCATTGCCTCAGAAGCAGAGTTTGGTTCAGGAGCAGGCCTTTCAGCACTGCTCTTCCCCTCCATCTGCTTCTGCTTCTTATAGCGACGACGTGCCGCCCCGCTATACTTTACCCGGCTTTTACCAGCTTGTGGTTGGGCCTTGTCCGGCTCCTTCCCCAAGCTGCCCGGTCTACTTTCCTCCGGTCTCTCGCCACCTAAGGTGGCTACAGCCCTGGAGGACCTCTTCATAATTTTTATTATTTAAAGTACTCATAAAAAGTCCCACGAGTACCGCGGTCGCGCGATGTCACCCGGGCAGAGCCGCGAATGCCCGGGGCTTGGCTCCCCCCGAAGGGGTTACTCCCGGAGGTCGCCCGGTTTCCGGGAGGCACCGTTAGTGACGCAGCACCCCCTGTGCCACGCAGCCATCAGCACGGTTGCTCACACCTTGGCTTGGGGGGTTCCTCTTGGTCGATCGCGCCCGGCTACACCCCTGAGCGGGTGATCCCCGTGCGCGCCCTTAAGCCTCCCCACCCGCCTCAGAGCGGCCACCCGCAGCCCCCGAGAACACCGGGTCCGACGAGTGGTCCCGTCGTCCCCGCGCCCCGCGAATCACGCACACCCACCCCGAGGCTTCGGCAAGGTAGGAACCCGTCGGGGGAGGCGCGATGGCTATATTAGCAATAAATAGTAATAACAATTAGTTGTAAGGATACTTGCAAAAAATTTAACGGTTTTAATAATCATTTGTCCAAATACTTAGAGTTCATTCATGGAGATAGGCCTTGTTTACTAGGCGGCCATTTCCATGGTTAAATCATCATCTGTTTTACGAACACGTTTTAACTAGACAGCTGTTTTGTATTATGCGTCTGCTGTGACAGTTCCTAATGGTTAGGTTAGACAATGATATTATATTTTAACACTTGTTTTCAGATGCTGTGCAGCAAGGCACTGGAAAAGAAAAATTGTATGCGGCGGAAACCTACTGGTGACGGTGTCGTGAGACGTGACAGGGGAGAGGCGAACTGGAGGACCTTTGCTTCCTTCTGTGACGTCGTCATCTCACAGAAGGAGCAGGCCGAGCGGGAGCGCAGGGGGGAGGTGCCCGCGGTGGGGCGTAGCCGCCGCCGCTACAGCCTCTCCACAACCGCCTCTTGGAGGCGACAGGGTAGGCGGAGGGCCCCCGGGTAATGGGCGTAATGACAATCGCGCCCGCCCGGGACCCCCCCGAGCTAATAGAAAGAGCGGGAGACCTCCAGGCGGTGGGCGCGGCGTAAACCGCGGCCGCGCGGGACCCCCGTGTAAACCGCGTACGGGTCACGCAGCGCATCTGCGCGACCACGTGACGCTGCTACAGCGCGAGGGCAGATGACGGGGAGGTGGGGCGGGCGCTTAACCGGGTTTAAAAGCCGTGCGGTTTCCAAAGACCGGCGGAGTATACCGCCGGTCCCGCCCGCCCCACCCCCCGTGACAGGCATCCGGATATGGGGGAGGGCCGTTGCCCGTGGTGCGTACGCATGGTGCGCCACGGGCATTGGCCGGGGAGAGGGAGAGGACGTGGAGTGGGGATAGCGCTTTACTTCCCTGATGTCTCCCAGGAGTTGGGCTACGGAGTCGGAGGTGGTGTCCCCGACCCGTCGCGAAGTAGGAAGGATGTCCCAATATTGGGACTGGGGGGGAGAGGTACTTTTTCATATTGGGATACCTCCTCCCTCTCCCCAGGGATTAACTGGCACGGGGGGTGCCCGGGAAGCATGATGCTCAGCGATTCCCGGGCCCCTCCAGCTAAGTGCCAGAGGTTGACACCCGTTTTAGTGGGTAGGCCCGTTTGTACGGGAAAGTCCCACATAACCCGGCCCTATCCCCAGGGCTGGGGTATGCGTAAAGCATTTCCCCTGCGTTAAAAAAAAGGGGGGAGGCGGATAGGCGATCGGGCTTCGGCCTGGGGTGCCACACGCCGGCCACCAGGGGTCTGCATTCCCCCAAGGTTAAAAAAGACGTTCTCCAGGGGCTGGGGGGCCAACCCTGCTCTCGCCGGCAGAAGGACCGTGGAAGCCATCCGACCCTGTTTGGCCGAATGGCTGGACAGTCGGGGATACGTCAAAGTGACGTTCCACGCAACGTAGGTGCTCACCGGACACGGTTGTTTCGGTGGTACCTTTGTCGCATTGGAAGAGAGGCCACCACGCAGTGCCACCATTTGCGACGAGGTCAGGGACACGGCGCAGCATACGCTGGAGTATTGCCCAGCATGGCCAAGCGTGGCCTCCTTAGGGAGGCCATAGGATCTTTCTCTCCCGGCGGTTGTGGCGGCCATCGTCGGGAGTGAGGAGAAGTGGCGGGCATTCTTGACCTTTTGCGGTCAAGTAATGTCCGCCAAAGAGGATGCAGAACGGATCCGTCGCGGGGAGCGTGCTCCTGCGGATCCTGTCCCATCGTGACTGCTGTAGGCCTATGAAAGACCTGCTCCCCCTTAGGGGGAAGCGCCGCGGTGGGACGAGTATGCTGCGGGTCTTCTTCTACAGGACCGCTCTCCGCCGTCCTATCAGACGGCGGAAGCACCATCGAAAAATGGTGAGAGAGAATGGACCTCCATGTCCTCTCCTCCGACGAAGGAGAGTGACATGAAGAAGGGAGGGTCGGCGTTCTGGCGGGAATTCCGGGGCGTCGACCCAGTCTCCCAAAACAACGGAGGGGCGGCGAGGTGGGTGGCGTCCACACCCTGCCACGGCAGATTAATAGGCCCCGACAAGGTCACCGAGGCATTAAGCCTCAGAGTCGGGAGCCAGTCATGGCTCTGCGTCGGGGGGTGTTCCGGTATGCATAAACTGTTCCCGAGCGCCCCCCAAAATGACGCATGATTGGACACCCGCGTGGTTTAGTGGGTAGGCTGCGCGAGCCGCGCCTTCAGCGCGCCCGCGCGAAATCCACACTTCCCTCGTCCTTTTCCCCGGAGGACGGGGGGTTTTCCCCTTTACTAGAGAGGGGGTCACTGGGCAAAGCGGGTATAGCTCCGTGATCCCAGTGGTCAAAGATTCCACACGTAAAAAAAAAGGGCTGGGGCACCGTCCCGGACTTTTAGGGGCCCGGCGGGGGCCTTCCAGTACGGGTTTTGCGAACCGGAGTGCCCAAGCAAACCAGTACTACCTTCAGGGGCACTTTGGGACCCGTTCGGACCCTCTGGGGGGGACCAAGTGGTACGGGTATTGCGACCCGGAGTGTCCGAGCACAGCAGTACCGTAACCCTCCCTCGTGGTGGAACGCCTTGGCGTGGCGAGGGGGCTCCCCGTTCGGATCCGACGGGCCATGACCGGAGACTTCTGTTCACAGAAGTCACAGTGGTGGCCCGTTGGTGAGGTACGGGGGCCAAGATTCCACCCTTCCTGCCGCCGGTCTAAGGACTGGAGAGGCGGGAAGAATGGGAGCCCGGCGACTCCCTCAGGGACTGGCCTTCGGGCCGGTCCCAATCGCCGGAAGGGGTTGGCGGCCCTGACTTCAATCGCCCGGTCGGCGGGACCGATAGGGGGGAGTTTCCACTCCTCCCGCCGGCCTAGAGGAAGGAAAACCTCGATAAAAAACCGCGGAGAGGGTCCCGAATCGCTCGACCATTGCACGCCGGTGCTCCGACAGGTCGAGGGATTCGGACCCGTCTTGGGAGGAGCGGGCCTCTCTCGTCCATTGCACGCCGGTGCTCGGGAGGGGTTCTGCTGGGGGTCTCTAGGGGATCCAGGGTGGGAGGTCCTCACTCTCGAGGCGGGCAGGGATGCCATCTCACCGAGGGAGTGGGAAGACCCCGTCTCGTTACCCATTGCACGCGGTGTTCCGGTAGGGGAGACGGGGTAACCCCCTTTCGGGAATCCCGGTACGTGGTGCCGGGAGGACCGGAGGGGAGGCCCGTGTTGGAGACTCGAACACCAGGGACGTGGTCCCGTGTCTCCAACACGGAGGGCAGTCCCGGGCCGCTCGAAAATATTTCGAGGTCGGGGCCGGGGCTGCCTGGGTGGGAGAGACCCGTCGGCCGCTCGGAAGTACTCCGAGGGGGGGCGGCGGGTCTGGCCGCCGGATGTACAGACCGGCGGCGAGTAGAATTGCCCGCGGCTCGGCGGCTGGCCGGGGGTCCGTGTCGTGTCTCTCGCGGGTGGCGGGAGGCCGGATCGAGCTCACTCGGCCGGTCCTTTCGCCGCTCGTGTGGTGGGCGGCGTGGGCCTTCCGGTTGGTCGTTGGACGCGGGCGTGGCCTCACGGGTCGGGGCGGCTCCCGGGGGAACTTCCTGAGAGGCGTTCCCGATACGGGTTTGGCGAACCGGGGATACCAGAGCTCGGGCAGGGGGCTCGTTAGCCGAGGTAGGCAACCAGCCTAGAAGAAGGACACTCCGAAATCAAACCACCTTATAGCATTCATGATGAGTCAAGAAAAAGGAGTTAAACTTAACGGACCAGGGGTTTCGGACCCCAGGGCCCGGGGGAGAGGGGTATCGTCCCGGCTTCTCCCCGTCGTCATCGTACGTCGGGCTAACTCCGGGATTGCCGGCGGGTCCCGGAGCGGAAAGTACTACCGCCGATGGTAGAGAGGAGTTGGGAGCCAGAGGGAAGTCCGCTGCTTCCAAGCGCAAGGGCAAAACCAAGAGTAGGTTGAGAGGCCCGGCTAGCGCCCGGAAGGCCAGGCAGGAATCCCCCAGTGCTCTGATATCGGCACTGAGGATGATGAGCTGAGTGAAGTAGTGCTCGCTCTTCGCCGCAAAGCGGAGATGGAGCTCGAAAGAAGGGGAAAAGGCGGCCGAGGAGGCTCAGAATGCGACCGAGGAGGTTCTAGACAGAACCTTACCTATGAACGACGATGACGAAGAGGATAACCCCATGGAGGGGGGAAATACAGACACCTCGGTGTACGAGTTGGGCCGGACGGACAGAAACGGGATAGCCGAGGTAAGTTCATAACTACTCTCGCTGGCGAGGTCAAAAAGTACAACAAGGTGAAGCGTGCGAGGGAGGAAGAGGAACGTAGACTTCAAGATCTCAAGAACCGTCTGTGCAGGCTAACCTCTCAAGGAATAGAAAGGCGACGGAAAAGGCTATGTTGGAGGAGCTCAGCAATGCTCCGACAAATGACCTCCAACTAGAATAAGGAGTCGATCCGCACGGTCGACAAGATCTGCCAATCGGCAGGAACCTTAGGGGCACGTATCAGGGCCTACTGAGGGACGCGGCGGCAACGATCGCAGCTGCCAACGACTCACTTGGTCGGACGGATGAGCAACGACCAGTCTCGACTGAGCCGTGACGCAGAAGTGGAAGAACTCCGTAATGAGATTAAACTACTCAGAGAGACAACGAGAGACTCAAAGACTCATGCAGAGAGTTATCTCGGGCAAAAGAACCCTATGCCAGGGTCGGCAATGATGGACGTGGACATGAACGACACGCCCAATGCCCCCCCTCCGACCTCGTCAGTAGTGAGGACCAGGGGAAAGGGCAAAGGGAGAAGTTCACGAACGAACCCTCTGGACTCCTCCTCGGACGAGGACAAGGGAAGCTGAGAGGGGGGAAAAGGCAGCGGCCGAGGCAAAGCGCCTGGAAATGCTAAGAGGATGCATTCCCAGGAGATGCCCGCAGTCCTGAGACCGGCCGTCGGCGGGGTAAGAACGGTGATCGAAGAAGCCACCCTGCCGCCCAACCGGAAGAAATGGAGGTGGAGAATCGACGAAGCCGCAGTAACGGACTGTACATCCCCTTCGAAGACAGGCTAAGCCGAATAGAAGAGGTGATCGCCAAGCTGGTGAGTCACGTCGTCAATCGGACAGCAAGGAGGCGACGACTCAGCCAGTTGCCAAAGCGAGTAGGAAAGTACAGCCAGTAGTGACTAAGGATGCCCCCTCTACCAAGAGGGCCCCTGTCACCAAAAGCGACAAGAAATTAGCCACGAAAGCAGGAAAAGCAACCATAACCCGCGCCCTCGTACGCGGGTTGTCAAGAGTTCGGCAAAAGGACCAGGAACAGGAGGCAAACAGACCTCCAGTGCCAAGGGAAGTACAAAAGCGCCGAAAGTTCCGACACCCCCAGCACCGCCCAGGGACAATTTGACCAGGTGGAGCAAAAGGGGGAAAGCGGAAAAGAGCGCAACAGACAGGACTAAGGGAAGCGGGGGAGCTCCCAAAATCAATAGGGGGGACAACCGCGCTCCCAAACCTGCGCCGAAGGCAACGCCGGCTGGAACGGCCATGTCAAGCCAAAGCCAAGGCGGGTAAGCCTAGGCTGCCGGGCAGCGCGGCCGTAGCCATCACGAGTGCCGGAGGTAATTACGAGGAGCTCCTCAAGGAGGCGAGGAGCAAAATTAAACTCGCCGACCTCGGCATTACGACGGGTTGAAGCCGAAGAGGGCCCAAACCGGGGGTCTGATCATAGAGATTCCCGGGGAGGGCAAATTGGCCAAAGCGGACGTCCTGGCCGAGCACCTGACCAGTGTGTTCGCGGGCAGGCCAGACATCAAGGTCTACAGACCAATGAAGACCGCTGAAGTCAGAGTCATGGACATGGATGACTCGGCATCGGCGGAAGGATTGGCGGAGGCCATTGCGGAGTTGGGCGGCTGCACAGGTACAAGTGGGCCAGCTTAACAAGGGCCCGAATGGCCTGTACACGGCATGGGCGAAATGCCCATTACAGGCGATGCGGGCCATCCGAGAGGCAGGTAACAAGCTGCAGATCGGGTGGTTCGTCGCCCGGGTGCGAGAACTCCCTGCGAGACCCCTCCAGTGCTTCAAATGCCTGGAGGGGGTTCACGTCAGGGCTCAGTGCCCCACGAGACCGATCGCAGCGAAAGGTGTTACCGATGCGGAGGCACCGAACACCGAGCGAGGGACTGCCGCGAACCTCCGAACTGTCCTGTCTGTGCGGACTTGGGGAGACGCGCGAATCACCGGGCCGGGGGCAAAGCGTGCACCTCGGCCAGGAAAAGGACGAAGCCCACCCAGCGACCTTCAGCCCGAAGGGGGGAGAAGAATGGAGACCAAATGGAAGTGGACAAGGAATCCGGGGCCCCCTCCAGGCAGGGGCCAAGGATCATCGGCAACGAGGTAGTGAAATCAGCAATCCCCGGTAAGCAGGCTGTTAAGAGGACGGCCGCGGAAGCCGGGAATAGCGACATCTTGACCAAGACGGGGGGGGGGAGTCGAGACCAAAGGCTCAACGTAAAAAGAAGAACAGGGAACAAAAGGCTGAGGAAACTGTACCGCAGCCCAACGCTCCCGTGTCCACCCCCCATGGTCGAGCAAATAGTACCAGTCGGGGAAGAGAGGAGGGAGAATGTAGAGGCGTCCGTGCGGGAGACCCCACCGCCGGCGCCAATTCTCGAAGCAACGCAAGAGGAGGAGTCGCGATGGCGACCACGGCTGACAACAACGTGGCCGAAAGTAAGGAAGGAGCGGAGGTAATCTGGGATAAGATACCTTCTAATGTCCCCCGCACCGAATACTCCAGGCCAATCTGAATCGCAGCCCCGCTTCGCAGGATGTGTTCGTTCACACCATGGCGGAGCGGGGCTGCGGCCTGGGAATAGCCGCCGAGCCGCCCCGGACGCCACGCAACCCCTCGCTGTGGGCGGTCAATGAGTGCGGCCTGGCGGCGATCACGTGGAGACGGACGAGCGAGCCCGTTCCCTGCTCGAAGTTCGAGGCGGGGGGACGGGTTCGTAGTCGTCAAATGGGGCCGCATCTACGTAGCGAGCGTCTACGTCTCGCCCAACGTGGACGTGGCCGCGTACGAGGAGGTCCTGGCAGACCTCAGGGCCTGCATCTCCAGGATCCCGCTTGCCCAGCGACAAATGGTCGTGGCCGGGGATTTCAACGCGAAATCTGCGTTGTGGGGCTCCCCGGCCACTGACCGACGGGGCAGGATCCTGGAGACATGGGCGGCGGGCCTGGACTTGGTTGTCGTGAACTCCGGGCGCGTGCAGACCTGCGTGAGGCGGCAGGGGGGATCCATCATCGACCTTACTTGGGCCAGCTCCTCTGTCGCCCGCAGGATCAGGGACTGGAGGGTGGCCGAGGAGACAGAGTCGCTCTCCGACCATCTGTTCATCGAGATGTCTCTCTCGGTCATCCCACCGGAGGTCCAGGCCCGTCGCAGGGAGGCGGATTCGCGCTTTCCCAGATGGGCGTTGAGGAAGATCGACGCCAATCTGCTCAGGGCGGCCATAAAAGTGTCGCTCTGGGCGGACGACCCGTCGGCTTCCTCGGAAGAAGTTGACGAGGCCGCCGGATGGATCGGGGAACTAATGGCGGCGGCGTGTGACGCCGCCATGCCCCGATCCAAACCGACGTTGAGGAAGGCGGCCTACTGGTGGACGGAGGAGATAGCCATGCGGCGCTCCTCCGTTCAGGCCAGACGCCGATGGTTAAGGGCAAGGCGTAGCCAGAACCAGCGGCGAATGGACGAGACGGGAGTAGAATACCGCTCCGCCAAGCGGCTCTACTCCTGGGCCATCAAGCAGGCCAAGGACAGGTCCTGGCAGGAGCTTCTGACGGCCCTGGATGAAGATCCGTGGGGGCGCCCGTATCGCATGGTCCTGGACAAACTTTCGGACCTGGGCGCCCCCGGTGACGGAGTCCATTGGACCCCGGATTCCTAGAGGAGGTGGTCAGCACCCTCTTCCCGGGACGATCCCGGGGAGAGGGCTCACGGAGGTCCTCCCCCACCAGTCGTGGAAGGGTGGAGGAGGAGGAATCCGGAGTGTCCATGGACGAAATGAGGAAAGCCGCCCGCAAGTTAAAGGCGGGCAAGGCTCCAGGGCCGGACGGAGTGCCGGGCAAAGCCTGGTCCTTGGCCTCGGGGGAGCTGGCCGAGCACTTGCGCAAGTTGTACAGCAAGTGCCTCAGGCAAGGCCGGTTCCCCAGGGCGTGGAAGCGAGCTAGATTGGTCCTCCTCCCGAAACCAGGGAAGCCCGCCGACCAGCCGTCGGCGTATAGGCCAATATGCTTGCTGGACGAAGTCGGACAGTTATTCGAGCGAATAATCGCCGACCGACTAGTCCAGCACCTGTCCCGGACTGGGCCGAATCTATCGGAGGCCCAGTACGGCTTTCGGGAGGGTCGCTCGACGGTCGATGCGATCAAACGCATCGAGACCCTCCTGAAGGCCGCGGTGGAGGCTGGCAGGGTGTTACTCGGCGTCAGTTTCGACGTCGCTAACGCGTTTAATACCCTGCCATGGCCGGTAATCAGGGAGGCGCTCCTCTATCACGGAGTGCCTCCCTACTTGGTAGCCGCAATCTACGACTACCTCCGGGACAGGGAATTGGCCTATACGGACCAGTATGGAGTGGTCGTATAAGGCTGGTCGTGCGGGGGGTTCCACAGGGGTCGGTCCTAGGCCCGCTCCTGTGGAACCTAGGATATGATTATGTCCTACGCATCGCCCTCTTCCCGGGATGTTGGCTCAACGGCTTCGCCGACGACACATTCCTGGGAGTCGAGGGCGATACTTGGGAGGAGGCTCTAGCTCGCGGTAATGTCGCAGTGGCGGCGGTCGTGGCCGCGATGAAAAGGCTGGGCCTGAAGGTGGCTCCCCAGAAGACGCAGGTCGTCTTCTTCCACGACAGGTCAATGGGGAGACCGCCTCGGGCCCACATAACGGTCGAGGGTGTCCGAGTCGCCGTGGGGCCCAGTATGAAACTGCTGGGCCTCTGGCTGGATGAAACCTGGAGTTTCGGCGAGCATTTCGCTCGCCTGACTCCCAGGGTGAAAGGAGTGAGCAACAGCCTGGCAAGGCTGATGCCGAACCTGGGAGGGGCGAGCGGTCGGGCTCGCCGGCTCTACGCGGAGACCATAAACGCTGTGGCACTTTACGGTGCCCCAATCTGGGCACCGGTCGCGGAGCGATCGAGCCGCATCAGGACGCAGCTGCGTCAGATGCAGCGGCCGATCGCTCTGAGGGTGGCGAGGTGCTACAGCACGGTCTCCCACGCGGCAGCGACGACCCTGGCGGGACTCCCCCCCGCTGGAGCTCGCTGCCCGTCAGCGCGCCAATATCTACGAGCGCGTGCGAGGGCTGAGGGAAACGGGGGGAGGAGGACCCGTCCAGCCCAGGGTGCGTAGAGCAGTCAGACTCCAGGAGAGGACCGTCCTCGTCCGGCGTTGGCAGGAGTGGCTGACCAACGCGAAATACGGACAGAGGACGGTCGACGCCATCCGGCCCCATCTGGCGGATTGGCTGGGTGGACGGCGATTCGGAATATCGTTCCACGCGGTGCAGGTGCTCACCGGGCACGGCTGCTTCGGTGTGTACCTGCACCGCATCGGCAAGGAGGCCACGACACAGTGCCACCACTGCGACGAGCAGAGGGACACGGCGCAGCACACGCTGGCGGAATGTCCAGCGTGGGCAGCGCAGCGCCGTGTCCTACAGGGGGAGGTCGGTCCAGACCTCTCCCTCCCGACCATAGTGGCGGCTATGGTCGGGGACCAGAGCAAATGGAGGGCCTTCACCGGATTCTGCGGAGCGGCGATGGCCCGCAAAGAGGAGGCCGAGAGAATACGCCGCGGGGAGGTAGATCCACCTCCCCCTCCAGCGGCGGACTCTTCGGAATCTGATTGAGCGCGGGGCGGAACAAACACCCGCCCCGAGACACCCCCTAGTTAGGGAGTGTCTGAAGCCGCGAGTACACGCGGCATGAGAAGCATATATATAGGAGGTTCGGCGTCCCAGCGGGGACAATGGGACGCCGAAGAGCCTCCCACCGACAAAGGGAGGAGTGGCGGGGTGAAGTGGTGTCACACCCCGCCACAGTATAGATAAAGGATCGGCCGAAAGGCCGCGAGCAGAAAACGCTCGAGAGAAGTGAGCCTCTCGAGGCTCGGCGCAGGAGGCGCCCCGGATGCAATGATAACCAGTTCCCGGGGCGTCTCCACAGGCGCACGGCTGGACACCCATGGGGTTTTAGTGGGTAGGTCACGTGTCACGGGTGCCTTGGGGGCAGGCCCTTCCAGGGGCATCCCCCGTAATCGACACTCGTGCGCGTGGAATCCCACACTTCCCTCGCTCCTCTCCCCGGAGGACGAGGGAGTCTTCCCCCTCACAACACCTGAGGGGGCTGCCGGGCCACATACCAGACTCAGGTCTGGGAACCCGGCAGGAGAAGATTTCCCCATGTAAAAAAAAAAAAAAAAAAAAGCAGTACCGTAACCCAGGGCAGTCCTCGTGGCAGTCCTGGGCCGGGGAGTCCTTCTCAGGACTCGCGAGGCATACTACCTCTATAAACAACTGTCCGGTCGGACGGGGCCGTGAGGAAAGAGTCTTCGCTCTCCCCGACCGTCCTATGGGAAGGAAAACCCAGACAGAAAACCGGGGGCCCGGTCGCCCTGCTTAGGAGTCTGTTACAGCTTCAGCCTCGGGCTGGCTGACAGACTCCAACAGCCGGTAGGGGTTGGCGGCCCTGACTTCAATCGCCCGGTCGACTGGGACCGTTAGGGGGGAGTTTCCACTCCTCCCGCCGGCCTAGAGGCAAGGAAAACCTCGAGAAAAAAAACCAGGGGGTGAGTCTCGAATCCCTCAACCATTGCACGCCGGTGTTCCGGCCGGTCGGGGGATTCGGACTCGTGTTCAGGAAAGACAGGCCCCTCTTGCCCATTGCACGCCGGTGCTCCGGCAGGGCGAGAGGGTGTTCTGTGGGGATCTCTGGGGATACGGGGAGGGAGGTCCTCACCCCCGAGGCGGGCAGGGATGCCGTCTCGCCGAGGGGGTGGGAAGACCCCATCTCACTACCCATTGCACGCCGGTGCTCCGGCAGGAGAGATGGGGTAACCCTCTTTCGGGAGTCCCGGTACGTGGTGCCGGGACAATTGGAGGGGAGGCCCGTGTTGGAGGCTTGCACACCAGGGACGTGGTCCCACGGTGTCTCCAACACGGAGGGCAGTTCCGGGCCGCTCGAAAGTATTTCGAGGTCGGGGCCGGACTACCTGGGTGGGACAGACCCGTCGGGCCGCTCGAACGTATTCCGAGGTCGGGGCCGGCGGATCTGGCCGCCAGGTGAAACAGACCGGCGGTGCGCAAGGTGGTCGGGGATCGCATCCCTCCCGAACCCGGCCATCGGAAGTAGAAGGTTAGCCAGGGCGCGGAGGATACCTCGACCCTGGTTAAGTACAAAACGCTGGTCGCCACGGCGGGCAGGACCTTGGGTGGGGTGCGACACCCTCGGTACCTGTCCGTCCGTAGGGCCCCCCGCGTGGCGGCACCCGCCGCGGAGTCCCGGGGGTCGGAGCCCGGGACCCCCCGAAAGCCGGTGGGAGAGCAATCTCCCACTTGCGTGTAGGGGGCAGGACCCTGTGCCTCCGATGTAATATTCCGGGGGCCAGCGGGAATGGGTGGCTCCCCAGGTGAGTACACCGGGGCACGGTCGGCGGAGCAATTTTCGGTCGGCCGTGGGGCGCGCCCGGCCACCCATATAAAGACCGCGGCGGGCAGCGGGATCGAACCAGTAATGACAGGAAAACAAAGATCTCACACAAAAAAGGGAAGTGGTGGTGAGAGCAACGGCTCTCAAGAGGCGGATAACTTCTCCATCCCGGGCGCTCCAGCTCCAAGGAGCGTAAAGGAGTCAAGGGGTAAGAAGCTGAAAGAGATGATGGAGAGAAACAGCCGCGACAGGTTGAGGGGAGCGGACAGGGGGAGCCGTTCCTTCTCCGTCGGCGGCTCACAAAAGGAGAGATCAAGGTCGCGAATCAGGATCAGGGAGGGAAAGCCCGGGAGGGAGGACGACAGTGACGAGGGAGAGGCATCGTCATCCCGGGAAAGGGAAGAAGAGGAGGATGATGTCGAAGTTGTGGAGACTGAAGGGAATACCCCCTCCCCCTCGACGTCTCGAGAAGGAAGGTTCAACATGGAACCGACCAGGGAGATCCTGGATGAATGCCAGGACGAACTGATCGAACACTTGGGAGATAACGAGGACTATCCACAGGTCAGGATGGACAAACAGGTCAACGGTCAGGGAAGAAAGCCAGAGACAGGCGAATTTTATTTGAAATGCCTGAGACAGGCCAAGGAAAACCTGATAGAAGAGGCAAGGGTGATCAGGGCCCTATGAGAAGGATTGCCGCCAGCTCTCTTGTCAAGGGGTAGGAGCGTAGCGGAAAAGCTGATGAAGGATGAGGTGCGTAACACACCGACTGAGTCGCTTCCATCGATGATCCTGAAAGCGGTAAATGGAATCGACATGGTCGCCCAGAAGTCTGGAAAGCTGATGGGGGACTATCTGGGACGTCTGAACAAGTCTGCGGCGACAGTGAAAGTCGCGTTAGCGCACTTGTTGCAGCGACGCGGCAACGCCGGAGACTCGGACCCGTACGAGAGGGAAGCCGAGATGGACTTCGGCAGAGGGTAGCGGAACAGGAACAGGAAATAAGGGTCCTCAGGGGACTCAAGGACCAGCATGAACTTATGCAGCGGGAGTTTCAGGAGCAACGGAAGCAAATGAACCGCATGCAGAAAATGTTGGAGGGAAGAACGGAGGAAGAATTAACGCACAAAGACAGTGAAGGGAGGGGAGCTAAAAGGAAGAAGGTGAACCCCTTTCCCTCTTCGTCGGAGGAGGAGATTGAACCCCCCAGGTAGGAAGACAACCTGGAGGGAGCACAGGCGGTCGAGGACTCTCGACAACCGGAAACAGGAGGGATGGAGGTCGATGGAAAAGAACAAGAGTCCTCCAGGGAGAAGGTTATGGAGGAGGTTCGGGCGGAGGGCATGCCAGCGGCACTTCGTCCGCTGCAAGGCCAACAAAGAGTGTTGGACCCTGAGGTGCCTCCAGCTGGCTCCGGAGAAGGATCGACAGTGCCCCCTAAAGGTGCTGTTGGGGATAACATGGAGACGCGTTTGGCCAGCATGATGGTCAAATGCATCAATGAAAAGATGGACAGGGTGGAACGAACGCTCCAACAAATGATAATAGAGAGACTCCCACAAGCCCCCAGAAGGAAGGAGGTCGAAGGGAAACTCTCCCCCTCCACGAACAACAGGGAAACCCGGGCTAAGCCAGTCGGCGATGTCAAGGGGGACCTGAAGGAAAAGAAGAAAGGGAAGAAGGGGGAGAAACAGATAGAGGTAAGAAAAAGGAACTTTCCGAAGGAAGGAGAAAAGGAGGGAAGGACAAAGTCGGCTGCGCAGGTTCAAATGGCCGCAATTCCGACCCCCACCCTAACGGCTGATAGTCAGGCTGCGGAAGGCCTGTGGTCAAGGATGGTGGGGAGGAAAGAAAAGGCTGCTAAGAAAAAGCAAGAGAAGCAGCAGCAGGAGGGAGGGAAAGCCGCCACTGCTTCTGCCCAACAGCAGCAGCAGAAGCAGCTGAAAAAGAGAAAGGAGCCGAGGACCTCCGCAGTCACGCTGACATGTCCTCCGGGTATGTACGCAGAGTACATGAAGGCCCCCTCGTGAAGGGCCACCTTGGTGTGGTAAGGGGTGTGGTAAGGGGGCTCCCTGCTCCGGTCCGGCGGGTCATGTCCGGTGGCTTCCGCAGGGAGTCGCTGGGTGACGGTCGTTGGGGGGGGGAGCGGGGTCTAAGAGCCCTTCCTTCCTGCCTCCGTCCCACGGGACGGAGAGGCGGGAAGAATGGGAGCCCGGCGACTCCCTTAGGGACTGGCCTTCGGGCTGGTCTCAATTGCCGGTAGGGGTTGGCGGCCCTGACTTCAATCGCCCGGTCGGCCGGGACCGTTAGGGGGGAGTTTCCACTCCTCCCGCCGGCCTAGAGGAAGGAAAACCTCGAGAAAAAAAACCGTGGGGTGAGTCTCGAATCCCTCGACCATTGCACGCCGGTGCTCCGGCCGGTCGGGGGATTCGGACTCGTGTCAGGGGGGGGGACGGGCCCCTCTCGTCCACTGCACGCCGGTGCTCCGGCAGGGCGGGAGGGAGCTTCGCAGGGGTCTCTTGGGGATCCGGGGAGGGAGGTCCTCACTCCCGAGGCGGGCAGGGATGCCGTCTCGCCGAGGGGGTGGGAAGACCCCGTCTCGTTACCCATTGCACGCCGGTGCTCCGGCAGGGGAGACGGGGTAACCCTCTTCCGGGAATCCCGGTACGTGGTGCCGGGAGGACCGGAGGGGAGGCCCGTGTTGGAGGCTTGCACACCAGGGACGTGGTCCCGCGGTGTCTCCAACACGGAGGGTAGTTCCGGGCCGCCCGAACGTATTTCGGGGCCGGGGCCGGACTACCTGGGTGGGAGAGATCCGTCGGGCCGCCCGGACGTATTCCGGGGCCGGCGGATCTAGCCGCCGGGTGAAACAGACCGGCGGCGGGTTCGAGACTTCCGGTGGTCGGGGATCGCATCCCTTTCGAACCCGGCCACTGGGGTCGGAGGAGTCGTCGGTGCGGAGGATACCTCGGCCGGCGACTCGGGAAAGAACGCTTGTTGCCATGGCGGGTAAGGCCATGGATGGGGTGCGACACCCTTGGCCCCAACCGTCCGTGGGGCCCCCCGCGTGGCGGCACCTGTCGCGGAGTCCCGGGGGTCGGAGCCCGGGACCCCCCTAAAGCTGGTGGGGGAGTCTCTCCCACGGGCGAGTAGGGGGCTTGGACCCAGCGCCCCCGATGATAATTTAGGGGGCCCGAGGGAAAGGATGGCTCCCCAGGTGAGTACACCGGGGCACGGTCGGCCGGGAGCGATTCCGGTTGGCCGTGGGGCGCGCCCGGCCACCCACATAAAGACCGCGACGGGGAGCGGGATCAATTCAGTCATGAACTCGCATCCATTACCAAAAATAAGTAGAGACGGCGGGAACGTAAGTTCTCAGGGGACAGCCTCGTCTCCCCAAACCTCCCAGCGCCAAAGAGCGTGAAGGAGAGTAGGGAGAGAACGGAGAGAACCAGCCGCGACAGGCTGAAAAAGGGGGAGAAAGAGGTGAGCTCTCGCTCTTCCTCATCCAACAGTTCAAGGAGGGACAGGACCATATCGAGGTCGCAATCCCAAGCGAGGGAAGAGAAGGAGGACGATGACGGGGATACTGTGATGACGATCTCTGACGATGAAGAGTTTCCTGCCTCCCAGTCACAGAGGGGTGGTTCGAGGTTCCCTGAGGTGGAGGGAGAAACTAGAGCTTTTCTGGACGACACCCAGAAGATAATGGACGAGAATCTGGGCAAAAGTTGCCCATCAGTAAGAATGAGTAAGCATCCACAAACTAAGAGTGTGACGACAGGCGAACGTTTCATCAGACGCCTGAAGGAGGCTAGAGAGTCCTTATTAGCCGAGGTGGAAATGCTCATGGCATTGAAAGACAGCCTGGCACCAGACTCTCTGTCCAATAGTAGGGAGATGGCCGAAAAGAAATACGAGATGGAGCTCCGAATGACACCGACGGCAACTCTCCCCCAAATGATCTTTGAGGCAGTCAACAACATAGATGTGGTTGTCCGAAAGTCAGGGAACTTAAAAGGGGAGTTTACGGGTGCGTTGAACCGATCCGCCGCACTGGTTAAGGTTGCAACATCGCAACTCATACAAAGGCGCGACAACGACACGATGGACCCGATTGCGAGGGATGTAGAGGCAGATAGGCTCCGACAGAAAATCCAAGAGCAGGAAATGGAGCTCAGAAGACTGAGACAACTTGAGAGTCAGTACGACGTAATGCAACAGGAATTTCAAAGACAGCAAGAGCAGCTAAACCGCTTGCAGCAAGCAATGGATGGGAAGGACAAGGGAAAAAAAAAGAGGAAGATAAACTCCCTCTCATCCTCAGGGGAGGAAGACGAGCCCCCCAGACGGGAGGACAACTCGGAGAGAACAAGTGTCGCCGGGAGTGCGGCACTCAGCAAATGACAACAGGAGGGATGGAGGCCGAAGACGAAGAGGAGGCCTCCAAGAGAAATCGAGAACGGATAATAAGGGAAATAGAGGCAGAAGGGATGCCAGCACTGATCCGGCCAGCGATACAAGGCCAGCGAAAAGTGTTGGAACCCGAAGTTTCCCCAACCGTTCCGGGGACGGGAACAACGATCATCCCCGCTAGGGAGGACGCCACGGAAGATATGGAGACGCGCCTGGCCAGGATGTTGGTCAAGTACGTGGGGAAGAAAATAGACAGATTGGAGATGAGGTTGGAAAAGAAGATCCATCAGGAGATAGGGGAGATTCAGGACGGACTCCCACAAGCCCCCCAAAAAAAGGAGAGTAAAGAGAGACTTTCCCTCTCTTCCGGGAACAGCGAGAAGAAGAAGGGAAAGAAAGGAGGGACACAGACGGAAGCCCGTGAGAAGAAATCTCCCAAAGAAGGAGAAAAGGAAGGGAGGACAAAGCCCGTCACGCAGAGTCAGAAGACCACGGCTCCGGCTCCGACTGAGGAGCCGTGGACGAAAGTGATAGGGCGAAAAGAAAAAGCTGCTGCGAGAAGCAACAGCAGCAGAAACAGCAGCAAAAACAACAGGAGGGGAAGAAAGTCGCCGCCACTCCTGTTCAGCAGAAACAAGGACAGGCGAGAAGGAGGGAACCAAGAACCTCGGCGGTTACTCTGACGTGCCCCCCTGGTATGTACGCGGAGTACATGGGGGCCGTCAGAAACGCCATTAAACTGGAGGAACTGGGAATTGACAAAGTCCCAAACATAAGGAGGACAGCGACAGGAGCACTGAGCATTGAGTTGTCGGGACAAGGTAGCCAGAAAGAGGCGGATGTCCTGGCAACAAAAATGTGCGAAGTGCTGGAAGGGAAAGAAGGGGTCAAGGTGACCAGGCCAACAATGACCGCTGACATCCGCTTATCTGGATTTGATGAGTCGGTGTTGGCGGAGGAAATTGCGTGGGCGCTGGCGGAGGTAGGCAAAACTCCTCGGTCCAGCGTTGCGATAGGGCCGATCAGCACAGGGCCAAGAGGGATGGGTACGGTAGTGGCGAAATGCCCTCTAAAAACGACAAACATAATAGCCAAAGAGGGCAAAGTAAAACTGGGTTGGACGCGCGTGAAGGCAGAAGTGCTGGCAAAACGTCCATTGCAGTGCTTCCGGTGCCAGGAAGTGGGCCATACGCGGGCCATGTGTCACAGTGAGATTGACCGCACCGGTGCTTGTTACCGGTGTGGTGGACAGGGGCACGTGGCTCGCGGGTGCACGGCACCGGTGCACTGCACAATTTGTGAGAGCAGGGGCAAACCAGCCAACCATAGAGTTGGCGGTAAGGCCTGTAGCGGGGGGCGCAAAACCAAGGGCTCTCCCCTCCCCCCCCGAAAGAGGGGAAGAAGAGCAAGGAGGCGCCTAAGCCGAAGGGCGAGGGCGCGAAGGCTCAAGGGAAGCCAGAGTCAGCGAGCGGGGCTAAGACGAGGGCAAAGCCCAGGATAACCTCAAACACGCTGACATCTGACTACAGGAAGGAAGGGGAGCACATCGTGGTGACGGCTCCCAAGAGAAACAAGGCAAAAGAGGATAAGACGGGCAAGGTGGGGCCCGCAACGGAAAGGATGGAGACGGACGTCGAGAACATCCAGCCAATGGATGCAGAGGCGAGTACGAAGGAACTCGTAGGGTACTGCTAAATTATGTCCCTACGAGTACTACAAGGAAACCTCAACCACGCTCGCGCCGTCCAAGATTTGTTTATATATACAATAGCGGAAAGCGGGTGTGGCCTAGGGATAGTGGCGGAGCCCTATAGAGTCCCAAAAGAACCATCCGTGTTGGGCCCGGGACTCGAGGGGGCTGGCCGCCATTACATGGAGGTACACGCCGGAATCCCCCCCATGCAGGTTCTTGGAGGCAGGGGATGGATTCGTGGCTGTTCAGTGGGGGCTCATCTCCGTGGTGAGCATATATGCCCCTCCGAGTTGGGACCGAGCCAGGTACGGCCGGGCGTTGCATGAGATCGACGCATGCGTCCGGCGACAACTGCCTGGCCGTGTCCTGGTGGCCGGGGACTTCAACGCGAAGTCCACGCTATGGGGTTCCCCGGCCACTGACTGGAGGGGCCGCGCGCTCGAAACATGGGCGGCGGGCCTCGGCCTGTGCTTGTTGAACGCGGGCCGGGAAAGCACCTGCGTGCGCCGGCAGGGGGCCTCGATAGTCGACCTGTTGTGGGCGAGCCCCCTCACCGCGCGCGAAATAAGCGGGTGGAGGGTGGCTACGGACCGAGAAACTCTTTCAGACCACCGGTATATAGAGATGTCGGTCCGGGCCACGCCTCCTGAGCTGCTTGCCCGCCGCCAAAGGAGGGACAGAGCCGCACGGAGATGGGCCTTCAAGAAGCTGGATCGGGATCTGCTGGAGGCGGCACTCCTAATCCAGACTTGGAAAGAGGCGGGCGGTGACGCCGGGGAGATCGGGGACGTGAACGCGGAGGTAGACGGGCTGGTCGCGGCCATGTCTAAGATGTGCGATGTGGCTATGCCCCGCGTCCGTAGACTCCCCCCCGGCGTGCCGCCTACTGGTGGACGGAGGAGATTGCAAATCTGCGACGCTCCTCCGTCCGCCAAGGGAGGACGTATCAGAGGGCACGCGCCGGAAGGCGCGGTGTCTCGGAGTAGGAAGCGGGGGAGGCCTGGCGTGCTGCCCACCAGGACCTCTCCCGCGCAATATTCGCGGTCAAGGAGACGGCCTGGAAGGAGCTTCTCGCGAGTGTCGAAGAGGATCCATGGGGGCGCCCGTATAAGCTGATTAAGGACAAGTTAAAACCATGGGCACCCCCATTGACGGAAAGTTTAGACCCCCAGTTCGCCGACCGGATCGTGGGGACTTTGTTCCCACCCGGTGACAGAGGTGAGGTCTGGTTCCCGGAGACACCGCTCCGGGAATGGGACGACGAGCTGGGGGTCACGGAGGAGGAACTCGCGAGGGCGCTCCGAAGGGTCAGGAGAGGAAAAGCTCCTGGCCCTGACGGGATTCCAGGCCGAATGTGGACCTTGGCCGCAGGGGGACTGGCCGGCCGGATGCGGAGACTATACACCGCATGCCTGAGAGCCGGCCGGTTCCCCACAAGGTGGAAAAGAGCCAGTTTGGTGCTCCTACCCAAGGCGGGGAAACCAGTGGATTCCCCGTCTGGGTATCGGCCCGTGTGTCTGCTGGACGAGGCAGGCAAGATATTCGAGCGAATAATCGCCGAACGCCTCGTCCAGCATCTCTCCCGGAGAGAAGACGGTGGTCTTTTGGACGACCAATTCGGCTTTCGTGCGGGCAGATCGACGATCGACGCGATCAAACGCGTCCTCGCCCGCACGGAGGCCGAAATCGAGGAGGGGAGGGTAGTGATGGGCGTTTCGTTTGACGTCAGAAACGCCTTTAACTCCCTCCCCTGGCCGGTTCTGGGGGAGGCCGTACTGCGATTCGGGGTCCCCCCATACCTCGTGAGGGTCGTCCGGGACTATTTCCGGGAGAGGGGTATGATCTACACGGACCGAGACGGGATTCTGAGGATCAGGCTGATGGGCTGTGGGGTGCCCCAGGGGTCAGTCCTGGGGCCCCTACTCTGGATCATCGGATACGACCTGGTCCTCAGAACACCCCTCCCCTTGCAATGCTGGCTCTCGGGGTATACAGATGACATATACCTGGGAGTCAGCGGGGAGGGGTGGGAGGAGCTTACCAGACTGGCGGAAATGGCAGCCGCATGTGTGGTGCGCTCGATAAGGAGGCTGGGCTTGGAGGCGGCCCCGCAAAAGACAGAAGTCACTGTCTTTTACAACAAAAAGCGGGGCCATATACCTCCCCTGGAGGGGCTCAGCCTCCGAGTCGACATCCCGGCCACTCTTCACCAAAAGTACCTGGGGATGTGGTTGGACAGCCAAAGGAGCTTCGGCGAGCACGTTGCCCGCGTGGCCCAGAAGGCAGTCGGGGCGGCAAATGCCCTGGCTCGGTTACTACCGAACATCGGAGGGGCCAGCGGGCGCGTGAGACGCCTCTACGTGGCGGCAGTCCAATCGGTGCTGCTTTACGCAGCACCGATTTGGTGGAAGAAGGTGGGGGAAACCCCCAACCTTAGAAGGCGGATGGCGGCGGCCCAGAGAGCGATTCTCAATAGGGCCGCCAGAGCCTACAAAACTGTCAGCCACGTGGGGGCGTGCGTCCTCACCGGGATCCCCCCGGTACATCTGATCGCGGAAGGTTATGCGGAAATGTATGACCGCACGAGGGCGATCAGGGCCGACCAGGGGGTGGTCTCGCTGAGGGCGAAGAGGGAGCTGAGGCTCCAGATCGCGCAGTCGACAGCAACAAAAGCCTGGAAGGATCAATTACTCGATCCAAGACTTCCAAGCGAAAGACTGCGCGAGGCCGTCCAACCGGTACTAGAGGAGTGGGTGGAGCGTAGGAAGAGAGGAACTACGTTCCACACATCGCAGGTGTTGACCGGTCACGGATGTTTCGGTCAATACCTGCGATGGATCGGAAAAGAGCGCACCGCACGCTGCCATCACTGCCCGGAGGAGGCAGACACGGCGCAGCACACGCTGGAGGATTGTCCAGCGTGGGCAGAAGAGCGCCGTGTCCTCCGGTGGTCACGGGGGGAGAGACGGATGAGAAGTGGAGAGCGTTTGTCTCTTTTTGCAACAATGTTATGTTGCGAAAGGAGACGGACGAAAGGGTTAGGAGGGGAGAGGCTGACCCTCCTCTTCCACCCGACAGCAGCGATGAGGATGAGAACGGGGCGCCGCCGAGAGCACCTCCGAGAACGCCTCCGCCTCGGCCGGTCAGGCGGAGACGGAGGCGGGGAGGTCAAAGGTGCGTCGGCGCCCGGGCCGCGGCCATGGATGTGGCACAGTGACCGCGGCGAGGGAGTAGGCAACGCGCCTGGGACAGGTCCGGGGCGTCTCCCTCCGAAGGGGGAGACAGTACCCGTGGCCCTACCTGGGCACCTCCCGCGTCCCCCCTCTTTATAGGGGTGTCGGAGGGGCGGGGAGGGATGCAGTCAGGAAGACAAGAGGAGTACACTCTGCGTACGAGGATTGAGGATCAGCGATGGGCGGGCGGCCTCCCCCTCTCTACGGAGGGGGAAGGACCAGCTCGCGCACCGCTGAAAGGGCCGTAAGGCTGAGGGGAGGCGCGGCGGCTTGCGCGGGGCTCGGGCGGGTCTCTCAAGGGGGTCCTGTCACAGGTGCTCCGCGCGGGCCGGGGGTGGCGACACTCCCGGGTTCCCGGTCCTCACCCCTGCCCTCCACGGGAGGGCGCGAGGAAGGGAGGAACCGTCGCTCCGGCGACGGCCACTCCTCCCTTCCTCGCCCGAGGGCGGGCGTGCGGTCGGGGAAAGCCGCACGCCCGTGCGCAAGCAACTCCGGAAGGGGGAATGGCGGATGGGAGTGATGTTCCCCCATCCGTCACAAGTTAGCTAAATCCGGTCAGGACAGGGCGTGGGGAGACTCGCGGAAGAATTATGTAATACCCAGGGCCTCCCCTTCACAGCGCCGAGAGGAATATCCGGGGGAGTTTTAGTGGGTTGGAGTCCCACATAACTTCCCTCCCCACCCCGGGGGAGGGGGTATGCGTGCGCATTTCTCCCTCGTAAAAAAAAAAAAAAAGAGTACATGGGGGCTGTCAGGCGTAATATTAATCTAAAGGACTTGGGGATTGACAAATCCCCGAGTACGAGGAGAACTGCGACGGGGGCCCTCAGCATCGAGCTGGCAGGACAGGGAAGCACGGACAAGGCGGATGTCCTGGCAGCGAGGATGCAGGAAGTACTACAGGGAAAAGAGGGGGTCAAGGTGGCTTGTCCCACCATGACGGCTGAGATTCGCGTCAGCGGATTTGACGAATCGGTGACGGCAGGAGAGATTGCAGAGCGGGGAAGCTGGGGTTTCTTGTGGGGTGGGTTTTGAATCCCTCAACCATTGCACGCCGGTGCTCACCGAGGGAACGGGAAAACTTCCTCTTCTTCGGGAGAGGAGGTAACCCTCTTTCAGCCAGCCCAGTACGCGGTGCTGAGCCGGATGGAGGAGAGGCCCACATCGGCGGTTTGCACACCAGGGTCGTGGACCCACAGTGCCGCCGGTGTGGAGGGTTGCCCCGGGCCGCTCGAACGTATTCCGAGGTCGGGGCCGGGGCGATCTGGGTGGGAGAGACCCGTCGGGCCGCTTGGACATATTCCGAGGTCGGGGCCGGCGGGTCTACAGCCGCCGGGTGTAAAAGACCGGCGGCATAGTAGTAGCTCGCGGGTCGGCTGCTGGCTGGGGGTCTCTTGTTCTGCCCTCGTGGGCGGCGGGGGGCTGGGATCAAGTTCGCTCGGCCGGTCCCCCTGTGCGGCCTGCGGAGGTGGGGCGGGGGGCTCTTCGGTTGGGGCTGACTCGGGGGCGGGGTCCCCCGGGGCCGGGGGCGGTCTCCAGTCAAGGAGGGCGCCCTCGGCACGGGTTTGGCGAACCCGGGGACACCCGAGCCCGGGCAGGCCGGGCCCGTCAGTCTTGGCGGACAACCGGCCTAGGGAAAGGACACCCCGAAAACAAACCACCCTTGAACATTATGGACATGGACAATCAGACAGAGGCGAACTTACTGTCCCAGAAGGTTCGGATACCCAGGGACCGGCGTGGGAGTGGTACTGTCCCGGCAACTTCCATGTCGTCATCGTACGACGGGCCAACCTCGGAGTTGCGGGCGAGCTCTGGGGCGGAATGTGCTATCGCTCAAAGGGGGGACGACGGTTTTGCCGTTCCCTCGTCTCCTGCTCCACGAAGCGTAAAAGAGAGAAGATCGAGGAGGGGTCGTAGTAACGACCGTGACCCTGACCAAAGTGGGAGTAAGGAGGGCAAACGTAAGCGCTCCTCTTCCACGGACAGCCAAGTAAGGGATAGATCCATGTCGCGAACCAGGTCCGGGTCGAAGCACGGATGCAGGACAGACTTCCGCGGGCGCCACGGACTGATGCCCAAGGAAAGCAAGGAAGCACTGAGCGATGACTCCCTAGATGGGGAAGAAATCTCAGTGGAGGACAGCAACGTTGAAATCGTTGGAAATCCTACGACCCCAGAGGAAGAAGAGAGGATTAAGAAATTGAAAGGAGGGAAAGGGACTGGGAAACAAGGACGCCCAGCCTCTACGGGAATCGATTAGGAGAGAAAGTTCGTGGCTATCGACAAGGAGATCGAGCAAAGGAGAAAGGATCTGGAGGAAATCCGTAATCCTGCAGTTCCGGCCAATCTGTCGAGGAGCAGAAAGGTCAAAGAACAAGAGGAGATGGAGGCACTTAGCTTTGTTCCCACACTTGGCACAACGGGAATCATTATTGAACAACTCTGCACGGTAGACAAAGTGATAAGCAAGTGCCAAAACATGAATGGCACTCATAAGGGAGAGTTAACCAGTGCAGCGGCTGCTATATCGGCAGCCGCAAATCACTTGGCTCTGCGCATAGGTGACCCGATGATAGGGGTGAACCGCGACGCAGAATTGAAGGACCTACGCAGGAGGCTAACTGCACAGCAGTTGGAAAATGAGAACCTGCGTAGGCTAAAAGAGGAGAACGTGCGACTCCAAGAGCAAGTGGCGCAGCTACAGCGACAGATGGACGCCAACGAGGAGCAGCTACGTTTCCAGCAGGTGCAACAACAACAACAGCCGGAAAGAAAAAGACCTCTGTCCTCTCCTCCTTCGAAAAAGAAGAGGAGATATAGGCAGACGATAGAGAGCGACTCCGAGGGCGAAGAAAGGACGGAAGTCATGGCCCAGAAGAGCGAAGAGGAGGACGGATACGAGAGGAAAAAGGCCATGGAGGAGATTCTTCGAGAAGGTATACCCGCGGCGGTGAGACCACCGCTCAAAGGTGTCGCCAAGGAGATCTCCCCTGCGATACTCCTGGAAGCTTCCACGTCCAATGGAAACGTCGTGGACGCTGAAGCTGGTAGGACAGAGGGTGCGAATAACAGGCCCTCGACAAAGCCGGATGAGACATTGGAGGAAAGGATGTTTTCAACATTATCTCAAAGGGTGGAAAGATTCCTGGAGTCGATAGTTCACAAGGTTGGCGAAGCAGGGACTCGCGACACTCAAGAAAAGGCCGGAGGACCCGTCGCCTCTGCTAAAACCGAGGGTAAGAGAAAGGGGAAAAAGAAGAAGGAAAATGCCCCCAAGACGCCCGCAGCGGCAAAACAGGGACAAAATACTTACCGGATGCGAAGGGAAATGCGGGGAGCACCCAGAAATCGGTGACTGTCGCCCCCCACCCCCTTCTGCCTCAACCTCGTCGAAACCAACTTGGTCCGAGGTAGTAAGAAAGGGAGGGAATAGAAAGGAGAAAGAGAAGGAGAAGAGGGGAAAGACCGCCGTCGGACGACAACCAGAACCGATGAAGGGGAGGGGCATGGCCCCCCAGCACGGGAGGGCACCTCCTCAAAAAGCTGGGGGAAAAACCTCCTCTCCCCCCTCTAAGACGGACTCAACCCTTCCTCAAAAGTCGAGGAGACGTAGAGTTCCGAGAACGTCGGCAGTATTGCTGACGTGTCTGGACGATACGTTCGCGGAGACAGTCGCCGAGGCCCGGCAGAAAATCAAGCTGTCGGACCTTGGTATAGACGGGCTCCCAATGTCAGGCGCACAGCCACTGCAGCATTGAGCTTCGAGGTGGCTGGGCAAAATCACAGAGAGAAAGCCGACGCACTTGCCGCCAAAATGGCAGAGGTGCTAGGAGGCAAGGAAGGAGTCCGGGTGACGAGACTCGAGTTGATTAAGGTCAGGCTCACCAATATGGAGGGCTCAGCCACCACAGGTACTCACAGGTCACGGGTGTTTTGGTGAGTACCTGTGCCGAATAGGAAGAGAGCGCACCACGAGGTGCCACCACTGCCCGGAGGAGGCGGACTCGGCGCAGCATACGCTAGAGTTCTGTCCGGCATGGGATGAGCTGCGCCGTATCCTCCGGGACAGTGTGGGGCAGGACCTTGCAGCCGCACCCTTCAGGGCTGCCAGGGGAGCCAACCGCACACCCGAGCGCGGGGGGCACAGCCGACCCACGAGTGCTCGTGGAGCGCATCCGGGAGACGAGGGCCGAGGAGCCGACCAGGGGAGGCGAGACGGACGGCCCGAGCGACGGGAGCGAGCGCGAGACGAGGACCGCCGGGTAAAAAACGGCAGGTAACGACCGCAATGTCCGTCCACGAGGGCGAGACAGGCGAGCGAGGAAACGCGATTAGAAAATAAGAAGACGTTTGTATGACAATAAAAGTTAAATATAAATATATTTGGGACAGTATTATAAACTAATATACATAATGGTGACGGGTATCAGATATAAGTACGCGTGTAGTAAATAAGTCGACAAAGTCGCAACGGTAACACAGCGAGAGAAGCGCAACGGAGCGATCCGCGAGGTCCGCGAACACGTCAGATTGAATAATCGCGAAAACGCGAACCAAGCAGATTCGGCGTTAACGAGCGACACGGCCGCGTTGAGAATAACGTAATTAAGATGACCAGAAGGTCCGCGACGACGTCGGTGAACCAAGTCGAAAAATAGCGAACGAGACTTAATCTCCGGGAAGTCGCGATACGGGCGCGTCGAGAGGAGTGTAACTAAGACGCCCATGAGGTCCGCGACGACGTAAGACCACCAGGTCGAAAACTAGCGTTCTAGACATAATCACCGGGAAGTCGCGACACGGGCGCGTCGAGAGGACCGCGAACAAGGCGACCATAATGTCCGCGACGAGATCCGACCGCTAAGTAACAAAGTAGCGAACCGGAAACGACAGCGGGTCATACGAGACCCAGTATGCGTACCGAGTGACCGAGCGGCTCACTCGAGCGAGCATAGAGCGATTCGGCGATGCTTCGGCCCGAAATCACGAGTCCATGAGTGTAACGAATATGGAAAGTCCATGAGTGTAACGAATATGGAAAATGTAAAAGTGTACGATTCCGGGGCGAAGCAGCATAAAATATTACAACGAAATAATATTCGAGCGCGATCCAGAAACTTCTCGCTTGTGAAAGTGCTGGAATGCGAGCGTTGTTATTCGAGAACGTGCGGCGAAAACACGCAAAAACCATGTCGAAGGAATGCGCATGTAAATATTATCCGAGTCGAGTACCGAGCGAACAAAGGAATCACGTGCGCGAACACGCACAGCCACGACGCCAGCCCAGGGTACCGCAGGAGTTTGGACTGGACACCGAGGGGCAGCCAGGCCAGCGAGTCGAGGAGTTGCCCACGAGAGACGATCGCGAACGGACGTGTCGGAGATAGAGTCTCGGGATACACGACGGGCACTTAGCCGCGCATTCGCTAATATCCGCGAAACATGTACAACGTAACGGGCGCGCGTTAAGAACATTGTAGAATTCAACAACGAGTAACGGTCATCGAAACTGTAAGGTCATCCGAAACTCAGCGTGTGTGTTACTGTAACTAGATCTAAGAATAAAAGATCATTAGTTTACATATAACAAAAGTCTCAAGTCAGTGAATACTTATCTTGATACTCACCTGATCCTTTGATATCGGCGACAAAGCGGCACGGCGGTGATCCAAATCCAGCGTTGACTATACGGTAGTTGTTCGGCGTCGATTCAATTGACGATCCAGACTAGCACAGAGGCAATCCGGTATGCAAATGGAGCGAGGATCCGGGGAAGTCCAGCAGCAGAGGTCCAATTGACGATCCAGAGCCGTCCAGCGGGGATCCGGAGTCACGTCGTGGGTGATCCATCGTTGTCCAGCGTCGATCCATCGAAGTCGGGAACCTGAAACAGAAAAGATGGTTAATATCGTAGAATCGTAGAAATACACGAATACTTACCTTCTCGGTAGATTATTGGTTAAACCGAGTGGCGACCGATTGTCCGCTGCGCCCCCCTCCCCTCCCCTCCCCTTCGGGGGAGGAGGGGCCCGCAACCCCGGAAAAAGGGAGGGTGGCGGATTGGGGATAGTCCCCTACAATCCGCCACAAAAATTAGATTGCCACGATGGGCAGGGGAGGGGGACGGATGACTGGTTGCCGGGAAACCGGCGCTCCCCGATCCCGTCTCTCTCCCCCGGGAAGGTCTTTGGCGGGTGGGGGCCCATGGACGTATGCTTACGCGATTCCCGGGGCTTCCCTCTTAAACTGCCAAGAGGGACTCATGGAGGTTTTAGCCGGCAGGCTGCGCGCGCGGTCTTCCTTGGAGGCAGGCACAGGGACCCGTCTCTGGTGCGTCCTCCGTAATTGGGAGACGCGCGCGCGTAGAATCCGGCACTCCCCCGCTCCTTCCAGGGGGTGGGGGGTCTTCCCCCCCGACTAGGGGGGGTCACCGGGCGCGTGACCGGTTGCCGCCGCGGCGCTCCCCGATCGGCCTTCGGGCCGTGACTGGTTGCCGCGGTGGTGCTCCCCGATCGCGCCCGGCGATAGAAGATTTCCTCCATGTTAAAAAAAAAAAATAAGGACTCAGCCACCGATGCGGACATCATGGAGGCGCTCGCGGCCAAAGGGGGAGTGTCCCCAATGGTCGTCAAGGTGGCCCCCATGAGAAAAGCCCCGAATGGGTTGTACACAGCCTTGGCCACCCTACCCTTGGCCTCTATCAACAAACTCTCCAAGGAGACAAGGATAGAGGTCGGGTGGTCAAGGGCAAAGCCAGAGGTCCTGATCAAAAGGCCGCTCCAGTGCTATCGGTGTATGGCACTGGGGCACACCAGAGCCACGTGTAAGAGCCTAACGGATCGCTCTGGCTTATGTTACAGGTGCGGCCAGGGCGATCATCGGGCGAGCACGTGTACATTGCCAGCGCACTGCGTGATATGCGCCGACGCAGGCCTTGCCGCCGATTACAGGATTGGTGGCAAGGCATGCAAAGGAGGAAAGAGGGCGAAGAGCATAACCGCCCCAAAGAAGAAGGGAGGGAAAAAGGAAAGGCTGAGCCCGAACGGTACAACAGTCCCGAGGCCGAATCCTACACCTGCGAAGACGGGTATAAGGCCACGGAACTGGTTCCCAGGGACGGGCCCGCTAATGGAGGCGCCACAAGGGCGCTCCCACGGGTGGTGAGAAACGAGAGGATCGAGATAAACGTGTCCTCTCTAGCTAAGAAGATGGGAAACAAGGTCGACAAGAAGCCTCAAAACAAAGAGAACAAAAAGACCTCGGAGCCCAAGGCGAAACCGCCGACAGAGGAGAAGGGGCGGAGCGACGTCGACGTGGTGATGGTCGATGATGATGACACGGCCCAAGACACGACTGTCGTGAACGCGGATTGGGCTACGGGCAAAGACTCCACAGGGTGGGTGGGGTCCGACGAGGCCCCTTCAGGTGACGCGACGCCGCCGTCAACAGGCGTCGCGCCACAAGAGACAATGGCGGTGGAGGACCTTTTTTTTTACGTGAGGAAATTTTCTACTACTGGGATCCCGGGACTACCCGGTTTGCCCAGTAGCCCCGAAGGAGGAAGACCCCCCTGCCCCCGGGGTGGAACAGGGGGAGTGCCGGATTCTACTCATGCCCACTATACTGCATGAGTAGCCGGTAGGCTAAAACCTCACGAGTGTTCTCGCGTCACGCGATGAGGGGGCCCCGGGAAAGCAATGATACCATCCGAGACCCCCTCGTGCCAAGCCCACTGGTGGTGGGCGCCTTTCCCTGAGGGGAGAGGAGTTCTTCTCTCGCCCTCTGTCCCTTGTGGGCCGAGTCTCTTTTAGGCGGGTTGGGGACACCACCTCCAACCCGCCGTTCCTCGCGTTGGGGGGTTTCGTGCGTGGGCGTGCGGTCCCCGGACCCGGCACGCCCACACCCCCAGCAGCCTCCTTGAACTGTAGTGGAAGGAGGCTAGCTTGGTTGAAGCCACGTGCGTGGCTCGTGATTCACCGGGCGATACCCGGTTCAAGTGGTGGGGGCCGGCGCGCGGACGCCCGCGAGCCGGCGACTTCGACGCACAGCTGGCCGCGGTATTGACGGTCGCGACCGCAACGGCGGCGGCAATGCGTCTTCCCCATCGCTTTCCTCCTGATCTTCCTCAGGAGGATGGGCGACCTCGCCCCTCCTGATCCTTTCGTCTGTCTCCTTTTGCGACATTATGCTGCCGCAAAAGGAGACGAACGCCCGCCATTTGTCCTCTTTTCCTCTGGGCTTAACCGCCGCGGCGATGATGGCCCTGGGGGAGAGGTCCTGCCCAACACTGCCTCGGAGGACACGGCGCTGTTCGTCCTACGCGGGACAGAACTCTAGCGTGTGTTGCGCCGTGTCTGCCTCCTCCGGGCAGTGATGGCAGCCTGTGGTGCGCTCCATTCCTATGCGGCACAGGTACTCACCAAAGCAACCATGCCCGGTGAGCACCTGCGCCGCGTGGAACGTTATTCCGCGTCCCTTTCGACCCGTCCAATCTCTCAGTCGGATGGCTTCTCTGACCCTCCTCTCCGATTGCAGCTTGGGGTTGTCTAAATATTCCTCCCAGCTGTGGAGGAGGGCCTCTTTGGCCTGCAGTCTCAGCAAGATCCTCTGTCGTGGTATAAGTTCCACGGTTCCCCCCGTTCGTATCTCCCTTACCCGCCTGTACATCTCGGCTTGGGACAAGGCGATCAGGTCTATGGGGGGATACCTGCGAGGATCGTCGCCCCCACATGTGAGACGGTCCGATAGGTGCGGGCAGATCTTCCGGCGATTTGTCGTTGGATCGCCACAAGCTCTCGCTTGAGACGGTCGCTCCTCGCCATCTCCTCCGCCCACACCGGAGCTCCGTAAAGCATCACAGAGTGGACCGTCGCCACATAGAGGCGACGCACACGCCCGCCAGCCCCGCCGATATTTGGCAGCAGCCTCGCAAGGCTGTTCGCCACGGCCCTCGCTTTAGGGGCTATGCGGGCAATGTGCTCGCCGAAACTGCCATCCTCCCTGAGCCACAGCCCCAAGTACTTGAGGCTGGGCTTAATAGGGACGCGGATTCCCTCCATTTTGAGGCTGAGCCTTCTTGGAGGTGGGCCCCGCAACGACCGATCGAAGAACCAAGTAACTTGGGTCTTCTGCGGGGCCATCTCGAGGCCCAGCCTCTTTACGGAGCGCACCACGCTAGCCGCAGCGGCGTTGGCCAGCACTATGGTCTCCCGCCATTTCCTCCCTCCAACCACCAGGTACACGTCGTTCGCGTACCCGGTTAAGCAGCAATTGGCGGGAAGAGCGATCCTTAGGACCGAATCGTAGGCGATGATCCATAGCAGGGGTCCCAGCACAGACCCCTGCGGAACACCGCACTCGATCAGTTTGATCCTGAGGATCCCCTCCCGGTCCACGTACATTAGGCCCCTGCCCCGGAAGTAGTCCGCTATTACGCGGATGAGATAGGAAGGGACATCGAAGAACAATAGAGCCCTCCCTATGATCTCCTAAGGGAGGGAATTGAAGGCATTGCGCACGTTAAAACTGACGACTAGCGCTGCCCATCCCTTTCTCGTCATAGCCTTCGTGCGGGAAATGACGCTCAGTATGGCATCGATAGTTGACCTCCCCGCACGGAAGCCCCAACAGATGCCGGACAAGGCGTTCGGCAATGATTCTTTCAAAAATCTTGCCCACCTCATCCAGCAAGCATATTGGCCTGTACGCGGACGGGTTGTCCGCCGGCTTTCCGGCCTTTGGCAGGAGAACAAGGCTGGCCTCCTTTCATCTACTGGGGAACTGACCGACCCTCAAGCACTCGGAAAATATCTGGCGCATCCGGCCGGTCAGTCCCCTCGCGGCCAAGGTCCAGGCTCTCCCTGGAACTCCGTCAGGGCCAGGGGCTTTCCCCTTTCTAACCCTGCGTAGGGCCCTCGCCAGCTCTTCCTCTGTGACCCCCGAGCCGTCGTTCCATTCCGGAGCAGGCAGCTCTGGGAACGCAACCTCTCCACCTCTGTCGGCAGGGAACAACACGTCTACCACCCTACCGACGAATTGGGGATACAGAGTCTCCGTAATTGGGGGGCGCCCATGGCCTCAACTTGTCAAGGACAAGCTTATAGGGGCGCCCCCACGGATCCTCATCTAACGTGGCGCGAGAAGCTCCTTCCAGGAAGCCTCCTTGGCCGCCCTAATCGCCCGGGAAAGGTCCTGGCGGGCAGCACTCCAGGCCGCTCCCAGCTTTTTTTTTTAACGTAGGGAAAACTCATCATGAGTACCGCCGCCCTCGGGGACGGGCGGATGGTTATGCCGGACTCCTACCGGCTAAAAACTCTACGTGTGGCCTGCCTGGTGTGTCGGGGGGGAGGGGGCGTCCGGGAACTGGTTATTATTACTTCCGGAACGCCCCCACCACCTAACCCCAACTCGGGGTTCCTACTCCCCGAGGAATCCACGAGAGCGGGCAAATGCCCCGACCTCCCATGAATCCCCCGGGCTCCCGCCGCGTGCGTCGATGATGGCGCACGGGGCGGAGGTACATTCCCTAGGGCGGCGACAGGTACCACAATCCCCATCGCCGCGCCCCCTCGGATGTTGTGCGGGAGCGGGGTCGAAGCTCAAGAGCCCCCGCTTGAGCCCCGACCCCCGCACGGTCCCGAAAGGGGGGAGTACGGGCTGGGACCTCCATGGAAAGGAACCAGACCACCCCTCGCCCGGGCCACGGCTCAGAGAACCCGGGTCCGGGATTCAAGCCCCAGAACCGGGTCCCCAGGCGGGCCGAGGGTAGCGCCCGTGGCGGAGACCCCATGGGGGAATCCGCCCAAGCCCCCCCCAGCCCGCTACACTCTGCTAGTCCCAGCTGGGGGACCGGGACAGCCGGGAGCCCAATGCTCCCATGCCGGTCCCCCCACCGTCAGTTCCAGGAGCCGAAGCTTCCATTAGGGAGGGCTCCTCTCTTGTTCTTGGAGCCCGTCCCCCTCTCTTTCCCTTTTTTATGGAGTGGGAGCACCCAGCCCCCCCCCCCCCCCAGCCGACGCTCAGCCGGCGACCCCAAGTCCGCACAGTCGTCGGAGCCCGTCCACCTTCTTCCCCTCCTATCGCGCCCTACGTGGGGCCGTATTCGGGGGACCGTTGCGAGGCCGCAGCCGCCGCCGCCACTCTTCTGGCGGTGGCGACACTCTTGGTGGTCGCCTCGGTGTCCACTCCTCATCTTCCTTCTCCTCCCTGTCAGTCGGAGGGGGCCGCACTTCCCCCCTCCTGATCCTCTCGCTTGCCTCCTTCCGCGACATTACGCTGCCGCAGAAGGAGACGAACGCCTTCCATTTCTCCTCCCTCCCGACAATTGCCGCTACGATTGCCGGGAGGGAGAGATCCTGGCCTATGGCCTCTATCAGGACACGACGCTGCACTACCCACGCAGGGCAAAATTGCAGCGTGTGCTGCGCCGTGTCCCTCTCCTCGTCGCAGTGATGGCATTCGGTAGTAGCCTCCTTACCAATGCGGTGCAGGTATACACCAAAACACCCGTGTCCGGTGAGCACCTGCACCGCGTGAAACGAGACTCCGAATCTCCGACTGTCCAGCCATTAGGCTAGACAGGGTCGGATGGCATCGACGGTCCTCTGACCAAACTCTGAGTTGGCAAGATAGTCTTGCCAACGTCTCACGAGGGCCGCCTTTTCCTGGAGCCTTATCGCTTGACTGGCTCTGGGTAGGATTCGTATTCCCCTAGCTTGCAACTCCCTTGTACGCCTATGAACTTCAGCGTACTGCCGAGCCGCAAGCTCTAACGGGGGAAGACCTGCCAGATCCGTCGCCGCCGCATGCGAGACCGTGCAATACGCACGTGACACTCGCTGAGCCATTGGGCGCTGCACCTGGCGTAGTAGAGCCTGGATGCGGCGCGATCTCTCCGCCGCAGACGCCCAGACCGGGGCGCCGTAGAGTGTCACGGCGTGCACGGTCTCCTGTTACGTCCCGATGGATCGCGGCCGTTATTCGGTACTCGAATCGCTGACGGAACAAGGTCGCTTTGTCGGGTCGTTGAACCAAGGGGTTCTACCCGGGGATAACCGCAACCAGGACAATTCGCTAACCGGATCCTCGTTACCAAATGGTTTGACTTAACCGGATTCTCACGGGGAGATCTGAAGTATGGTACTCGGCGCGTGCGCGTAAGAGGAATTCCTCGAAAATCTCTTCGATATCGTCGCACTCGGGACACTCGATCGCGGGGCAGTGATCGGCTAGGATCTTGTTACACTCGAAGCACGTTTGAAATTCTGTTCGCGGTCCGTACTGTACAAAATGCCAGAGCACCCCTTCGAATTCCTGCCTGATGGGTTGGTATTTAGAGAGTTGGCAATCTTCGCAAATCGTTACGCCGGTAGTTTTATTACGAAAAAATATTGAATATACACATGCGCCAGTCATGAGCCAAGCTTTAAGCGGTGTGGGTTGTTGAAGCACTCCTAATGGGGTCGATTTGATCGGCGTCTCGGGCACATGAGTGTAGCAGGAATTTCTCTATATTACGAAGCTCTAGTTTGGGAGACGGCGATAATGGTGGGTTCTCGCTCTAAGTACTGCTGTCCCCCTTCATGGACCACCGAGCGCGTCACGTCGAGAAATATCTCTGAACACGTGGGACACCCCGCGGGTCCCTGAATCTCTCCGATTATGACGTCACACGAGTGGCACTCTTCTAATTTATATTGAAATCCAATATGCATATAGTGACGGAATAAAAGGTTATAGTGCCCGCGTTGTTCTCTCGTCAAATCGCGATAGCACAACTCGCAAAGATAGTATTTACTACTCTGATTTTGATAACACGCCGCGAAGACGCAGATCGCGCGGGATAACCAATTTCTACGTACGACTCGGGAAACTAAAGGTGAAAGTCGGCGTGCGTCGGTTAATGGAAGGGGTTCGCTCATGTCGGTAATATATCTAGGGGGCGTCGGCACTTACCTTTAGTCGAGTTCTACAGGGTGATCTGCATTACCCCAGTGTTCGGGGGTTGCGGCTCCGTAATGTCGGTGTAGGATCTCGGCACGGCGTCTCAGGTAGCAGGCTCGCCGGGGGTCGTTTTCTTCGAGCTTCCCGATCAACTCCAACGACGGGAGGAAGGGGTCCTCGGATTCAGTTATGCGAACCAGCCTGTATGGTCGGTCCTCGAAGAACGCTCGGTAGCTTACGCGAGATTCTTCCTTTCGTAACGGTATGTAGACTTGTTGGCAATTGCCACTCACGCACACTATTTTAGGATTCGACTCCGCTTTGCGCGTGGGATTCGCGATGAAGTAACTGCCGTATTCCGGGTCTTCGATAGGTTCGACTCCTAGGAGTGGATTTAGGGAGTCATACATGCACCGGATTATTCTACGGAGACGATTTCTGGCTCCAGCTCTTCGTGTTTTTGGCATTGAGAGTGTCCGTGATAGGAAACGTGCGCCTCGTGGTAAGCACTGTTTCGTATGCGGTCACAATGCCGCAACAGTACTGAGTATTGTTCGATGGTCCTCCACAGCTTTGGTGAGAAAACGTGCGCCTCGTGGTAAGCACTGTCTTCTACCAATACGTCCGCAATGGAAACGTGCGCCTCGTGGTAAGCACTGTCTCGTATGCGATCGCAAGCGGAGGATTTCAAGGAACAACGCTCTACGTAGGAGCCGAGGATACGTATAGGATGCGCGTGATGAACTGAGAAGGTTCGTGAGACAAAGTAAACGTTGGGATATGCAACTGATATATTAGGATAAAATTTACATGAAGTGATATAAACAGACGTAGACTACAATAAGTACAATATCTAACGCTTGGTTACTGTTATAATATCTTAGGATTATGACGCAGTGATAAACTTCGCGAGGATTGGAAGGTTCTAGATGAGGGTGAAAGGATATGGAAGGTGCTCTAGTGTCAAGATGCTCGTGGAAATGGAAGAGTCGATGCTTACCCCAACCTGGAGATCGGTCCGGATTCGAAGAACAACTGAGGGCGTCCCTCGGGATGTTCGCCCTTTTATTCCCGTCGTCTTAGTGGCGGGGGTGGTTGAATAGAAGGGTTAAGTCGAGGCGGGAAAGGTTGCGTCATAGCGTCCACTTTCGCTTTCCCTCCTTATATGGTCATGTTTTCGGTTTCCCTTTCGATGGTTGAGCGGAAGAGTTCGGGAGTTTTCCGGAAAGGTCTAGAAGGGTCTAGAAAGATCGGAAAGGGTTACGAGGTTTTTCGTCAGGGAGTAGGTTCCCTATTATTAAATCTAAGGCGGTCCTCGTGGATGTCGCAAAGATTTATACTTATTTCTTATATGTTACGGGGCATTATTGTTGCCTTACTGTATAACTAAATCTAACGCACAAAATCTAATTTTGCTGGTAAGTAAGTTTACTGATGGTGAGTTCGACTGTCGGTAAGTCTGACCGATGGTAAGTTTGACTGTCGGTAAGTCTGACTGATGGTAAGTCTGACTGATAGTAACTTTGACTGTCGGTAAGTCTGACTGATGGTAACTTTGACTGTCGGTAAGTCTAGCTAATTGTAAATCTTATAGTTCAAGAATTTTGCAAATTTTCCGAGTGTGTGTGGCGGGGTGGACGTAACACTCCGCATAAAGTCGACGAGCCCGTACCGCTCGCTCCTCCCAGATTCGGCATGAGCCTAGCAAGGCTAAGGAGTAATGGACAACAGGAATGGGGGGACGAGGACTGCCCTCCGACGGGGGCAGCTCCTCTCCTTTCCCCCACCAAATTCCCGGTGTCAACAGACGTTTCCAGCGCGGGGGGAGTGGGTGGCACGGGGGTGGACGGAAGTCTGCCCCCCTGTCATCCGTTTCGTGCAGGTCGGTGGAGGCAGCGGGCCGGGGGGGGGAGCTCGAGCGGATTCCCTACGGGTTAGTGACCTCCATCCGCCACAGATTAGAGATTCTCGCTATAGCGAGCGCGCGGGGGAGGCAAGGATGGATCGTTGCGTTTCCCGGCCTTCCCCCCCATAGCGCAGTGTAGGGTCACTCATGAGGGTTTTTAGCCGGTAGGCTGCAGTCGTGCGTTCCCTGCGGGCGTGCACGGGGGGGGGGCTTTGGTCCCCCACGGTGCTTCCCCTGTAATTGGGACGCGCGGCCGTAAAATCCGGCACTCCCTCGCCCCGCCCCGGGGGCGGAGGGTCTTCCCCCCGAAAGGGGGGTCACTGGTTGAAACCCGGAGGGCGGGGGCGCTCCCCTATCGGAGCTCCGGCCCCGTGACTGGTTGCCTCCTTCCCCTCCGTGGGATTCCAGTGATGGAAGATTTTCCCTCATGTCAAACAAAAAAAAAAAGGGTGGGCGGCAAGGCCTGCTCTGGGGGACGAAAAAATAACGGTGGGAAAAATCCCCCCAAAGGAGGAAATAAAACCCAAGCGGCACCCTCGCGAAAAGGCGAGGACGCTAATGGGAAAAGGAGAGAACCGGAGAAAACGAAGCCAAAGGAAAAGGCCAAGCCTAAACCTACGGCTAAGGCTAAGCTGGCTTCGAACACCCCGGTATCTGGCTTTAGGAAGGAGGGGAATAAAATAACGTTCCCGAAAGGCCAAGAAACGGCGGTGGCGGACAAGGAGGCCACCGCCGATGGAAAGGCGAAGAAGGGCAAAATGGGTAGGGTGGAACCCATGGTCAGACACGAACCGATGGACGTGGAGGCCGGTGACCTCTCTCGTGGTGGACCGCCTTGGCGTGGCGAGAGGGCTCCCCGTTCGGATCCGGCGGGTCATGTCCGGTGGCTTCTGTTGGTAGAAGTCACTGTGGTGACCCGTTGGTGAGGTGCGAAGTCTAAGAGTCCACCCTTCCTGCCGCCGGTCTACGGACCAAAGTGGCGGGAAGAATGGGAGCCCGGCGACTTCCTTAGGGACTGGCCTATTGGTCGGTCCCAATCGCCGGTAGGGGGAGGCGACCCTGACTTCAAACGCCCGGTCGGCCGGGACTGTTAGGGAGATTTTGGTTCTCCCACTGGCCTAGAGGAAGGAAAACCTCAATAAAAAGCCATGGGGTTTCGGGGTGGGTGGCTCCCTCACTCATTGCACGCCGGTGCTCCGGCAGAGTCGGGAAGCTGGGGTTTCTTGTGAGGTGGGTTTTGAATCCCTCACCCATTGCACGCCAGTGCTCCGGCAGGGTGGGAGATTCGGCCGCAAGGCCATGGGGGGTTCTGAGGGAGGGTTGTCCCCGTTCCCGAGGTGAGCAGGAATGCCGTCTCACCGAGGAAACGGGAAGACCTCCTCTCCTTCGGGAGAGGAGGTAACCCTCTTTCAGCCGGCCCAGTACGTGGTGCTGGGCCGGATGGAGGAGAGGCCCACATCGCCGGTTTGCACACCAGGGTCGTGGACCCACGGTGCCGCCGGTGTGGAGGGTCGTCCCGGGCCGCTCGAACGTATTCCGAGGTCGGGGCCGGGGCGACCTGAGTGGGAGAGACTCGTCGGGCCGCTCGGACTTATTCCGAGGTCGGGGCCGGCGGGTCTAGCCGCCGGGTGTAACAGACCGGCGGCGCGTTCGTTAGCTCCGGTGGTCAGGGATTGCATTCCTCCCGAACCTGGCCATCGGAGCAGAAGGTTATCCCGGGTGCGGAGGATACCTCGGCCCGGGTTAAAGATTGAACGCTGGTCGCCACGGCGGGCGGGACCCTGGGTGGAGTGCGACACCCTCGGTACCCGTCTGTCCGTGGGGCCCCCCGCGTGGCGGCACCCGCCGCGGAGTCCCGGGAGTCGGAGCCCGGGACCCCCCGAAAGCCAGTAGAAGAGTACTCTCCCACGGGTGTGTAGGGCGGCACGGACCCAGTGCCCCCGACGTGTATTCCGGGGGCCCGAGGGAATGGGTGGCTCACCAGGCGAGTACGCTGAAGCACGGTCTGCCGAGAGTAATTTCGGTGGGCCGTGGGGCGCGCCCGGCCACCCGTATAAAGACCGCGGCGGGGAGCGGGATAAATCGAGATCATGACTACTAATTCCAATTCCAACTACAAAAAAGAGATGGCGGAGACAAGTGCCACCAAGGTGGCGAAGAATAAGTCCTCCAGGACCACGAGAGGGTCCGTGAGGGGACCTGCGAGCGAGCGCGCGTGCGATGGCTAGCCAGTCTTCGCAAAGGCGTGCTCTTGCTGACGATCCCTCTACGAGTGAGAGCGAGGATATCAGCCTGGCCTCTCGCCTACGCCAGAGGGATAAGGCCAACAAAGATGCAATAGCTGCATCAGAGAAGGCTATCGACAGGGCGAATGCCGCCTTGTCTAGGAAAACCCTGTCAAGATCAAACTCCAGGGACTCCCTAGACGAGGAGTCTTTTGTGGAGGACAACACGGACGTGGGAATGTAACACGAACGGACTGGTAACACGTCCAAGGGAGAGAAACCCAAGAAACAAGGAAGGCCCGTAACGACGGGCGAGTGGGAAAGCAAAAAGGCACAGCGAGCCAGGCGGGAAAGGGAGAGAGAGAAGCAGAGGCTTCGCGATCTCAAGAACTCGGCAACACCCGTAAACCTTTCCAAGAACAGGCAGATCAAGGAACGGGAGATGTTGGAGGAGCTGAGGGCAGCTCCGACCAATGATCTCCCGAACCGAATCCTTGAGGCTGTCCAGGTCGTCGATAAGATATGGCTGACCGCGGGCAGTCTTCGAGGAACGGACCAAAGGCTTCTGAAGGATGCGGCCGCGACGATCACCGCGGCCATTTAGTTGGAAGACTCGGCCAAGACACGCAAGTGGCCAGGGATGTCGAGATGGAAGATCTCCGCCATCAGATGGCAGCGCTTAAAAAAAAGAATGCGGAGCTTAAAGCTCAGGTGGAGAAAGCGCTGTCTAGGAGGGATGAGCCCATGGAGGTGGAGCTGCCTGTGAACGCTCCCCTTCCGGACTCACTGGTTTGCGACAGAAGATCGAGGATAACGAACCGGAATAATATTATAATTATCCCTGACTCCTCTGAAGATGAGAGGAGGGAAAGGGAGGAAGCTGAAGCTAGACGCCGGCAGATTCTCGAAGAAATTAATTCCGAGGGAATGCCGGCGGTAGTGCGGCCAGTTCTGGGTGGAAAGACCACAGTGATCGAAAAGGCCGTACCACCCAAACTTTATGCAGGAAGGATCGTCTCTCGAAGACAGGCTGATGAACGCCCTTACGAGTAAGATTGAAGGGATGTTCACGAAATTGGTTAGCAGCCTGCCAATAAACCGGGAACGGATCCAGTCAACCACGCAACAACACGTCCCAGGAAAAAAATGGAAGAGATCTGAACAGACTTGAGCAGATCTCATCAGATCCGATCCACTCAGATCTGGTTTGATCAAAATATTGGCCCTATCTGATCAGATCCAATCAGACATGAGTAGATCTGATTCGATCCTAGCGGACAGAGTCAGATATGTAACGAGAATAATCTATTATATCTGCTCAGATCCAATCAGACATAAGTGGATCTGATCCGATCCGGTGTCCATCCACTGCAGAAAATTGTTGTTTTCAAATGTTATTTTTTAAATGTGCCACTTTATTATAAAAGTGGACTCCACGATACAAAAGTTGTGCCGTTCCACGATTTACATAACTTGGCGCAACTTAGCTGCCGTGTCTGATACCGTTCTTATACCTGTTCATCAAATTTTAAATACGAGAATCAGATCCCGTCGGATGCCATCTATCGCATACTTTAAGATGCAACATTATGATCTGATCATATATAATCTTATATGACTATAAAAGTTTATATGTGATTATATTATTTTATCAGTTTAAATTATAAGGTATGTTTGCAAAATAATTTAAAAAATTTATGTTTTATATATACATATATACATTAATCTTTTATATTTACCTATTATTAATTAATTTTGCATGGTACTTTTTTAATGGAATATTTATACTAAATTCTAAATATGGTGTCGAAATTAACAATTATTATCAAATTGGCAGAGACTATATTTATTATATATGTTAATGTTTCAAAATTGAGAAAACTATTTTTAATATAAAAATCAATTGATTTTTTGACCAAGAATCATTTAAGCTTCTTCTTTACAGAGTTAATATTATATTTGATATAATGTCCAACATTGGGTGTAAAAATTAATAATGGACGATTTGAGAACGAAATTTTTATAAGTTCTATACTGTCGAGATCTGCTCAGATCCGGCAAGATCGGAAGAGATCTGATTGGATCAACAACACAACTTTGTAAGCCAAGATTGGTCTTATCTGGTGAGATTAAGATATGTCTGACTAGGTCTGCTCAGATCCGACAAGATCGGAAGAGATCTGATTGAATCAGCAACACAACTTTGTAAGCCAAGATTGGTCTTATCTGGTAAGATCAAGATATGTCTGACTAGGTCTGCTTAGATCCGGCAAGATCGGAAGAGATATGATTGGATCAGCAACACAACTTTGTAACCCAAGATTGGTCTTATCTGGTGAGATCAAGATATGTCTGGCTAGGTCTGCTCAGATCCGACAAGATCTGAGGCGTAATGTCTGCTCGTACTTCAGGAGATCTGAAGCAATCAGATAATGTCCGATTAGATCGGAAGAGATCCGATTGGATCTGCGATTCAATATCGAACAGCAGCAATGATCAGATCTGGTGAGATCGGATTACAGTTCAGCATATCTGGCTGCATGTGATCAGATATGGCCATGCAGATCTGGCAAGATAAAATTGTATCCAATCAGATCTGACTTTACTTGAATTTCAGATCTCGTTGTATCTCATTTTATCAAATCAGACATGGTCAGATCTCCTCCATTTTTTCCCGGGGTGGGAAAGGGCAAGCAACCGGTCACCAATAAGGAAGTCGCCGTTACAACGAAGAAGGGGACGGTGGCTAAGAATGGCGACAAGAAGAAGACTACTGCGAACGAGAAGGGCAAAATGTTGCCAAAGTCTTCGTTCGCTGATGTAGTCAAGGGAGGGAGCAAAAGCAGCAAAGGGGGCAATGAGGTGAAGTCCTCGAGTGCTGTTGCCAATAAGCAAGTGGCGAAAGCTACCCCTGCGATCCCAACCCCACCTAAGAACATCGCGCAAGATGGGTGGACGACGGTGGGAAAGAGGGGTAAAGCGATTGGGCAGAAGGGGTACGGTAAGGCCAAGGGCGGCGGCGGGGGCCCCGTTAGTAAGGGAAAGATCGTTGTCGCTGGACCTTGCGACCGCACGCTTCCTATCCGCACGCTTCCTATCCGCAGGTCGACCCCCGTGGCAGCCCACGCGTTGTCCTCACACGCGTGGAGGACGCAGCACCCCAGGTAAGCCCGAGTCCTTGGAGACCCAGCTTGGAGGAGGAGGTGCGACGAGCATTGGCGGCAGGCGAGCCGGAGCTATTGGAGGTATGGCCGGACATGTCTCTTCTTCTGAGCGAGACGTCATCGAACGCCTTGTTCCAAAGTGTGAGCACGCGTTCACATTACAGTGACTTTTCCCCTGTCCGGGAGTAGAGGGGACGGCGCGCGTGGCGCACAATATTCGTTACGTTAGTTTGACAAGGGCGCTAATGTCCATAAAGATAGTTTTGTTTCGCAGCCAGAGGCTATGGTCAATGACATTTAATTTATTTCGCGCCGCTTTACACACACATATATATATATATATATATACAGTAAATAAAGTTTCTTGCGTTTGCGTTCTATATTAATAACCTTTGCGTCTTATGTTCCGATTATGCGTTCACCTAGATATAAGTATATAAATTTGCGTTCCATATAATACTCAACATTGCACGTGCCCGCAAGTCGGGAGTATTTGATACAAAGTCCGTATTATCAATAATTGGTGGTAGGAGCCCGAAGGGCTAAATTACTTCGTTACCATTCCGGTCGATAAAATACCGACACGTCGATAAGACAGTTACCGTTGACTTGTGTCCCGCGAGAGATAACCTGCGAGCGTGGCAGAACGACGCGGACGGTAAAGCATTTCCGGGGAAACCCCCGAAGACCATCCGCGCAATCCGCGTCGCGCTATGACGTCAGGAGGCCGAGATAGCGCGGACACGTAATGTCCGACGTATGTGAGGACACGGCGGGCCCACCGGGCAAATGAGCAGCGGAGGGTGATCAGGGACACCCTCCAAGGTCATCCACGCAACCCGCGTCCTTCCACGACCACTGGTTCCGGAGATAGCGTGGACACGCGATGTCCACGGGAACTTGGGACAGGGCAGTCCCAGCCGAGCGACAAACAGTGGGATGGACTCAGGGGTCATCCCCAAGGTCATCCACGCAACCTGCATCCCTCCACGATTGCTGGTTCCGGAGATAGCGCGGACACGGAGTGTCCCCGGTAAAACGGGACAGGATAGTCCCATCCGGGAAATCGGAGTCGGGGGACGTTTACAGGCTCCCCCGAAGGCCATCCGCGCAGGCGGAGGCGCGCTCCGACAGCCAGGGGCGGCTGTACCCCGGACACGGAGTGTCCGCGGGAACGCAGAGACCACGGGCTTCCGGCGGAAAACAACACACGGAACGTCGTCGGAGGCACCCCCGGAGACGACCCAGACGACCAGTGGTGACCCCCGGCCACGGGGTACCGAGATAGCGGAACCAGGGGCCCAGGGTCCGGGACGACCCATGTGGGCGAACCGCGTGAGAACGTTTGCGAGTTTCGGGACAATGAACAGTGATGCGACTAAGGCCCGCGGAGGCGCATTGCGGCGCCCGTAGGACGGTGCGAAGTGTAGTTGGCGTGTCGTGTGGACGATCATGTGCGAGCGGAGGCGCGCGGCGGAATTGCGAGAAAGATCGACGGAGCGAACCTTCGAGAAGCGTAACACGCGAGACGCGCGTGATCGCGAGCGCGCAAACAACACAAAAAGCGGCGAAAGAAAAGAGAAAGTTGACACGGCCCGGCACGGAAAGGTACTGCGACGCAGTAAGGGCCGATGGAAGGGGAAACAATTCCGAAGTGGAGACGCCGAGAGAGCACGGCAACTCGAGGCAGTCTCTCGGATACCGTGGTAGCGTACACTCGTTTTCGGCGTATAACGTATAATACAATCGCGGTCATTGTGTCTCGCGAATACGAAGTCGGAACGAACTATTAGTTGTACACGGTATAATACAACCGCGAACGCCCGCGTACCATCGCGTAAAACTCACTCGCGATACGAAAGCGAGCGGTAATTAATTACCAAGCGTAACTGCGCATTAAGCACGAGGGTGCGGAGAATTGTAATACGTGACTACGTAATAAAGCACGAGGGTGCGGAGATATTGTAATTGTAACGAAAAACGGCTATCTGTAATAAAGATACGTTTGTTATAATATACGCAGTGTCAAGTTAATACGGAATTACTTACCTGCCACGTACCTTGTCCTTCGGGATTGATCCATCGGGTGTCCCACGCACTTCCGGTATGCGACAGAGCGAGGAATAGTCGGCAGCGGTGAAGATCCATCCGAGACGAGAAGCTGAAAATAAATTTCGATTAATTACGCGTACTTATTACCTACTTACCTGTTACGGCGGCGAGGTCCATCGTTGTCCAGCGGCGTTCGTATGCGGTAAAGCGAAGACCCGGGGCAGGAGGCAGCGGCGACGTGGCATCCTAGGCGGCGACCTGAAACAGAAAGGGGATTAATAAAGTGCAATTAGCGCGTCGAAATAGGAAATCAGATTACCTTCTCGGTTGATATAGGCGAAACCGAGTGGCGACCGAGTGATAGGCAGACATTTCGTGTGTCCCACCGTCCCAGAGAGTAACGTCCGGTTACAACCTAAACCGGCGAAGCCAGCCAATCAGCCTAAAAACGCTGTTTCAGCGAACAAGGCCAACAAGGCTGGCAAGAGAAGGCTGCCGCATAGTACGGCTATTACGATCACGAGCCTCGAGGGGAATTATAACGAGCTCCTCAACGAGACTCGTGCCAAGATCAACCCGGGTGAACTAGGCTTCACCACGGGTTTTAAACCCAAGAGGGCCCAGACCGGGGCTCTCATAATTGAAGTCCCCGGTCAGGATAACGCGGCCAAGGCCGACCTTCTGGCGGAGCACTTGGCCAAAGTGTTTGAAGGCAGACCGGGGGTCAAGATATCCAGGCTAACGAAGACAGGTGAAATAAGGATTCTTGACCTCGCGGACTCAGCATCGGCAGAGGAGTTGGCGTCGGTAATCGCCGGTGTTGGCGGATGCACGCCAACCCAAGTCCAAGTAGGCCCACTTACCAAGGGGCCGAACGGACTCTATACGGCTTGGGCGAGATGTCCGCTTGGAGCGGTAAACGCCATTCAAAGGGCGGGTGGCAAACTCCAAGTCGGATGGTTCCTTGCCAGGGTGCAAGTGCTCGAGACGAGGCCCCTACAATGTTTTAGGTGCCTTGAGGAGGGCCACGTCCGAGCCCAATGCACCAGCGAGGTGGACCGAAGTGCCCGGTGCTACCGGTGCGGTGACACAGAGCACCGGGCCCGGGACTACAGAGCGATCCCCAAGTGTCCCATCTGTTCGGACTTGGGGAAACCCGCGGGCCATCGAGCGGGAGGCAAGGCTTGCTCCTCAGCAAGAAAGAAGGGCAAGCCACGCATGATAGTAGGGGCCGCTAAACCGGGTTCCTTTTCCTTGGTGTCGGGTGATGTTAGAATGGAGGTGGACCCGGCTCCGGGACCCTCTGGTCTCAAACCGAGGATCACGGGTATAGAGGCAGTAAATCTCTTGGCGTCAAGTAGGCAGGCTGCGAAGAGAACTGCCTCGGACGCGGAGGGCAGCGGGGAGACAGAGGAGAAAGATCGACTCAAAGCCCAGCGTAAGAAGAGGAATAGGGAAAGGAGCACAGTGGTGAAGGCTGGTCAGGAGCAACACCAACAACAACTGCCACCGCAGCCCGTCTCTACGCAGGATCTTGCAGGTGTGCAGGTGAACGAAGAGGTGACCAAGGAACGATTGGCATCGTTGCAGACGACCCCACTGCCGGCACCAGTTCCGAATGTAGAGCCTGAGAACAATGGGCCTACAGAGTCGGGCACCCAACAGATGATCGTGCCTCCAACAGGAGCAGGAGAGGAGAAGGGGGGAGGCCTCAGATTCTGAGTATTATTAATGCCCCCCAGCGTATACTTCAGGCTAATTTGAATCACACCCCCGCTTCGCAAAACGTGTTCTTACACACGATGGCGGAGCGGGGGTGCAGCCTGGGGGTGGCCGCCGAGCCGTACCGGGTGCCACAGAATCACTCTCTGTGAGCGGGTAGCCGGTGCGGTTTGATAGCCATTACATGGAGGCAGACCCGCGACCCTGTTCCCTGCTCTAAGTTCGGAGCGGGGGACGGGTACGTTGTGGTCAAGTGGGGCCGTGTCTATGTGATTGAGGGTGTACGTCTCGGGAGAGGTTCATTGGCGCACAGTACAAATGCGCACGTTGCAATTGCACACAGTACTATTGGACACATAAAGTCGCGCACCGTTCGATTAGACACGTTTCAATTGCGCACAGTTCGTTTGGACACATTTCATTGGCGCACAGTTCAATTGGACACCGTTGCTTTTTGACACAACACATATTATTAACTTATTTAAATAAATAAACGTATGTTGCATTGGACACGGTTCTTTTGCGCACCGTATAATCGCGCACCGTACAATCGCGCACCGTACAATCGCGCAGCGTACAATCGCGCACCGTACAATCGCGCACCGTACAATCGCGCACCGTACAATCGTGCACCGTACAATCGCGCACCCTACAATCGTGCACCGTTCAATCGCGCACTGTACAATCGCGCACCGTACAATCGCGCACAGTAAGATCAAGCGTATCTTAAATATTCATACGTTATGACTGTTGATACATCTAAGAAACGGCAATGAAGTGTAAGGCAAAACTGGAGAATAATATAATGTAATTATTAATTATTGACGGACAGCATTGTACCAATAAAACGCAGAAACATGCTCGTCTGTAAAATAATTAGGACCGTTACATTTTTTTCCAATAAAGTCATTACGCTCCAAGTTGTTACAACTGCGATTTCTTGCTGACGAATTTACTGTGATTGCTTATGATTATAACAATTTGGAGTGCATTAACTTTGTAGAAATAAAGAAAGTGTATTAAGTAAATTTCAGCTTTTTGCATGGTGTGTGTTGTCCGTAAATAATTAATAATTATATCATTCCGTATCTTTGCCTTGCACACAGTTGTTTTGACAGATTTCCTAACCTCTCGTAATGTATCAGCGTAATAATTTATTTTTATTTTAGAAACATGCTACTTTGAGCTTCAATTTGAATGCAATGTCAGTAAGTATTGTGTATTTTTATATTTCGTAATAATACAAGAATGCAGTTTAATAACATTCCTAGCAATATTCAAAGAAGTATTACATTTCTTATTTTCAGTAATGAATCAGATTCTATATTTATGTTATAAATAGCATATCACGGTGTTTTGTGCAGCATCTCCATCAGTGCTGAGATGAAAGAAGTTATTTACAATGCAAATTGCTGTTTCCGTGTCCTTCAGGTAATTTGCTAATTAATAAACTATTCGTACGTATATACTGTAATACGTATACTCATTAGATTTGACATTTCTACTAAAGAGTTATTCTGTATACGAATCTATAATATATTATACTATTTATTAACATTTTCAAACGTCTGTTTCAGATATAAGAGAACTGAGAGCCGCATATCCTACGCATCTATAGCAATTTGCACAGCAGGCCTGTTATCGAGCACTGAAAAATAATTCATTAACAAAACACGAGATTCTTTTAAGCGAGAGTTGATTATAATTTTCTCCGCTATTAGAATCCTGTGAAATGTTATGAAAACATCAACGATCATCTTTTATCTTTCTGACTTTTTGAGAAATTGATTTTTTACTCTCGAAGCGTGTTTGTCCAATGCCAATTATTGTCCATTACAAGCAGTGAAAACAAGAAACTACAAAGAGCAACATTATGTATTAAATATACAATAAATGACGTAGAAGATTAAAAGTTTGTTCTCGTAATAAAACACTAATAAAAACAATAGAAATACAAGTGTCGTCTACATTTACACAGCGGCTTATAATAATCCGATTTAATAATTACCATATACTATCCGATTCACACAAAATTGTCTTCTTTTAATCATAATGATCATTTAAATATGAACTCCTGTTTCTTGATAGTTAAACAACAATTTCTAATGTATATATATTAAAAGAGATTGATTCAAATGTTTAGAATATCAAAATGCACTGGTATTGAAATAATCATTTATATTTAAAAAATTTTTTCGATCGGATGATATACGATAGATACTAAACTGGATTATAAGCCGCTGTATAAACGTAGTCTATGATAATTGTGTAATATATCATGTAATATATCAAATAAAATCATAGTAATGGTTTCTTATTAAAACATGTTTTTTGTTTGTTTCTTTACAATTTATATTTTTATTGAACATTTTTATAAAATGTACGTATCGTGTTACATAATGTACAAGGCAAAACGTTATAAAAATAATATCACACGGCAGCGCATTATACGTTTATACATACGAAGACTATCAAATTATATCTTTGGTCATGTATCTTGCACAAAAGGTAAAATCTACACATTTAATTACAATGAGCTACATATATTACGCATAAACAACTTTAGGAACTAGAACCTTTATTTACGTTTTGAAAGGTACTTAATCATTATAAAAATAAAATAGGAAAAGATGAGAAAAATATCTTCCGCTCCGAACTAACTTACAGCAAAATAGAAATAATTTGAAACAAAAGATCTGCATTTCTCTCGCACTGACAACGAATTTACATTTATAACATCGTTAGTTCTCGTCTCTTTTTAGACTGATTGATAAGGATAATTACGTATAAAAAACTAATTTAAACTCATGTGGACAGTACATAACTGTGCTTATAAAGACGAAACTGAAGTATGTAAGTATAATTGCAAAAATATGAATGTCACAATATCAATATAAAAAATGCTTTCTTATGCTAAGACATTTCAGAAGCAGACAACTTCTTACGGTTTTCTAACTATAAGAAAAGTTTCATAAGAAGTATTGCATATCGGACATCATTTATGTTCCAAACGTTCGATACATTCAATGCAATAGGCGAGATGACCACAGGGTACAAAAATGTGTTCGCGCATTGGTAATACACAGCGTGCAGATATCTTCGGTAGATTTCTCTGTTGATACATTCTGGCTGTTTTGAAGATCCCAATTTACAATGTGGAATGGAAGTTCTTCACAGGCTGTCATCCGAAATACCAATTTTACGTAAAACCAATATCTATAATATACCAATATCGTCACCAAGCACCTCATATATCGCTTCATCTGTGAAGAGAAAACGGAAATAAAATTTTTAATATTGCTTATATGTCTCTGTGCAAAAAGAAATAACTTTAATTCTACAGTTCACAGCAGTATTGTGTACTACTAAATGGTCATAAGATTACCTCGTATTTGAGAGTTTGAAGTCTCCAGCTTTTGTAATGCTTGCCGTCCATTTGTCTTCAGCTGTCGATCAATTTTACGTAAAACCAATTTTGGTAACTTCGTCACATCAATGTTCCGCTCATGCATGTTTCTGTGTTTATTGTAAGTTTTCTATTAATAAGAAATAATGCAATAAATAGTATAATAGACTTTTAAGAAAGTGAAATTAGATAACTGAGGTGTTAAAAACTAAAAAATGTATCTATAAAAATGAAAAAAAAAAAAAAAAAACAGAATTATGTAATCGACCACGAAAATATTCGTGTCCTTTATTAAACAATATAATACTCCATGAAATACATTAAAGAAAAGAAAAAGAAGAGTTGTGTGTGTGTGTGTGTGTATGTGTGTGTGTGAGTGTGTGTGATCCGCGCTAATTAAAAAAGTATAATTTTCTCAAGTTATTGCAGAAAAAATGGGCCATGTATTTTACAACATTCTTATCTGCATGTCTTAAAAAATTTAGATACATATAAAAAATTTGGAAACTCCTATTTTTTATTGTGTTAACTGATTCTACATGTTATTTACTATATAAATATGTGAGTGTATAATTGAGAAGTGAGTACTTTTGATACAAGATATTTCGCATTTTATTTTGATACATTGAGTATTAAATTGAAGACTTCCGTTTTCGGAGCGCTAGAGAGTGACACGTGGTGACGGAGCAGGTATTTTCGGTAGTGGGTGAGAGCGTAGGAGTGTACGGGTGGAGGTGAGAGAGTGAGAGGAGGAGAGAGGAGGAGCGAGAGTACGTGTGGAAGTGGAGGGAAGGTTGTGTGAGAAGGATAGAGAGAGAAAAGAGGTAGAAAGCAGGTGGTGAGTGCGGGTCAGGCAAGGAGCACGTGGAGAGTTAAGAGGGGAAAGTGTCGAGCGGTGAGCGGCCGTGGGCAGGGAGTGCGGGAAGCATAGACGGCGCGCGTGGCGGGGAAAGAGCGGGCATAGAGTAGAGAGATCGGAGAGGGACAAGTGAGACGGAAAGCGGTGAGAGATGAGCGAAGAGAGAGAGAACGGGAGGGGGGTAAAGAAAGGAGTTACGGATAAAGCAAGGGAAAGAGGTAGTAGTGGAAGCACGGGAAATCTGGAGGAGTTATGGAAAAGAAAGAGAGTGGAAGAGGATAAGAGCGGGGGAGAGGATATTTTCAAGAGGAGCAATAAGACGATAAGGTCTCCTAAGTTAGAAGCGGAGATGGGTGTGAAGGAGCTGAGGGAGGTGATTATGGAAATGAGAGAGGAGTTTAGGAGCATGATGGGAGAGTTAGGGGAGGGTTTTAAGGATCAAGGAAGGAAGATAAGAGAGGAGATTGAAGAACTGAAAATGGACTTCAGGGAGCAGGAGAGGAGGTGGAGAGAAGAGAGGGATAAATTAAAAAAGGAGAAGGAAAAAAGTGGAAGGAAAGGATAAAAAGGCTAGAAGAAATGGTGGAAGGAAGAAAGGAGTTGATAAGGGAGGGGATACGAAACGAAAGAGAGGAGGTGGAAGAGAGAATGAGAGAGGTGGAGAGAAGGCTGGAAAGAAAGGAGAAGGAGGAAAGAAGAAGGAATATAGTGATAAGGGGGTTGGAGGTAAGAGAAGGAGGGAGGAGGGAAGAGGCAGAAAAGTTGTTGGAAGGAATAGGGGCTAAAGTGAAGGCATTGGAGGTGAAGAGAATAGGAGAGGATGCAGGAAAAGGAAGGGAAATGGTGTTGATAAAACTGGAAAACGAGGAGCAAAAATGGGAGGTAACGGAGAAAAAGAGGAGTTTGAAGGTTAGAAGGGAGAGAATCACGGAGGACCAGACATGGGAGGAGAGAAGGGTGAATTGGAAACTGAGAGAGATAGCGAAAAAAGAGGAAAGAGAGGGAAGGAGGGCGTGGATTAAAACAAGGAGAATAAGAATTGAAAATATATGGTGGAGATGGGATGTAGAAGAGGGAATTTAAAGGATGAAAAGGGAAATATAAGAAGAGGGAGCGGGGGAGAGAAGGAGGAGACGAGGGATGATGTTGGAGGGGGGGAAGGAGGAGAGGCGGGGGAAGAGGAGAGGAAGAGGATACAGAGAAGATAATAAAGAATAGCAGGATAGAAGTCAGAAGAGACGAGGACGGGGGGGGGGGGAAGTAGGACGGATTGGGGGATATTATTTTGGAATGTGGCAGGATTGGAAAATAAGGACAAGGAGTTCTGGGAGGGGCTAAAGAAAGAAGATGTGATAGTCTTGACTGAGACGTGGATAGGAGAAAAGGGTTGGGAGAGAGTAAGAGGAAGAATGCCTAAAGGATATGAATGGGGAGTGCAATGGGCGAAGAGGAAAAACAAAAAAGGGAGAGGGAGGGATGGGAGGGATGGGAGGGATGGTAATGGGAATGAGGAAAGGGTTAAAGGAGAAGGGGACAGAAATAGAAATAGGTAGGGAGGGGATGATAGTGGGAAAGGTAAGATAGGGGGGGGAGAGATGGAGAATAGTAGGGGTGTATGTAAAGAAGGAGGAAATGGAGGAGACAATACGGGAGTTGGGACAAATAGTGGAAAGAAAGGAGGAAGGAAGGTATACGGTAATTGGAGGAGACTTTAACGCGAGGACAGGACGAGAAGGAGGGAGTGTGGAAGAAGAGGAGGAGGGCAAGGGAGGGGAGATAGTGTGGGGAAGGAAATCGAAGGATAAGAAGATGGATAGAGAGGGGAGGATGCTAGTAAATAGCCTAGAGGAAAGGGGATGGAAAATCTTCAACGGGAACATGAGAGGGGACGAGGAGGGAGAATATACGTTCACAGGAAGCAGAGGAGCTACGGTGATTGACTACGTTATAGGGGATGGAGAAGTAAGAGAGAAGATGATGAGTATGACGGTGGAGGATAGAGTGGATTCGGACCATCATCCCTTAGAAGTGGTACTAAGAAGGGGAAGTATGGAGAAAGACAGAGGGAGAGAATGGAGGAAAAGAAGCAGGGGGGTGTGGAACGAGGAAGGAGTGAAGGTGTTCACGGAAAAAATAGGGGAAGTGGAAGTTGAGGAAAGTGTGGAAGAGATAAACAAGGATTGGGAAGAAATGGAAACAAGAATAGCAGAGGCATTAAAAGGGGTAGAAGAGGAGCTGAAGGGAAGTAGGAAGAAGAAGGTAGGGTGGTGGGATGAGGACTGCGGAGAAGCGAAGAAAGAGGCAAGAAGAAAACTGAGAGAATGGAGGAAGGAAAGAGAGGAGAGAAGCGAATACAAGGAAAAAAAGAAGGTGTTCAACGAGCTATGCAAGAGGAAGAAGGGAGAAGAGAACTTGAGGTGGGAAAGAAAAGCGGAGGAAGCTAGGAGGGAATCGGAGGTATGGGAGATAGTAAATAAAGAGAGGAGAAGAATGAGAGGAATAGAGGAAGGGATAGAGGAGGAAGAATGGAAAGAGCACTTCATGAGATTGTTAGGAGGAGTGGAGAAGAGGGTGATGATGGGGAAGGAAGAAGGGAGGGAAGATAAAGAAGGAGAAGAGGAGGAGAAAATAAGCTTAGAAGAAATGAGGAGAGTAATGAGGAAGTTAAAGGATGGGAAGGCAATGGGGTTGGATGGGATCCCAAGCGAGGTATGGAAGCACGGGGGTAAGGAGTTAGAGGATTGGGCTCGGAGGTTCATAAACAGGATCTGGAAGGGAGGAGGATGGCCGGAGAAATGGAAGGAGGGAATAATCGCGCCAATTGTAAAGAAAGGGGAGGGTAAAAGGGCAGAGGAGTATAGAGGGGTGACAATAATGTCGTCGCTATATAAGGTATACACGGCAATCCTAGCGGAGAGGCTAAGAGAGGAGGTGGAAAGGAAGAAAATAGTTCCGCAAAACCAGACTGGGTTTAGAAGGGGAATGGGAACAATAGACAACATTTATGTATTGAACTATATAGTGAACAGAAGATTGGAGAAGAAAGGGGGGAAACTGATAGCATGTTTTGTGGATCTCAAGGCGGCATTTGATTCGGTGGATAGAGGAGTTTTAATAAAAGTAATGAGAGAAAGGGGAATAAGAGAAAAATTGGTGAGAAGGACAGAGGAGATTTTAAGGGAGACGAGAAGCAGGGTAAGGGTAGGAGGCGAAATAGGGGAAGAGTTCTGGACGGGGAGGGGAGTAAGGCAGGGATGTCCACTGAGCCCGTTATTATTCAATGTGATGTTGGCGGATTTGGAGGAGGAAATGAGCAGGGTAAAGTGGGGAGGGATAATGGTAGGAGGTAGAAGGGTGTATACTTTGGCATATGCCGATGACATAGTGCTTATAGCAGAGGACGAGGACCAAATGAGGAGCATGTTGGAAGGTTACTTAAGCAGGAAAAGGCTGGAGTTGAACGCGGAGAAAACTAAGATAATGAGGTTTAAAAAAGGAGGAGGGAGGGACAGTTAGAGAAGATGGAGATGGGAAGGAAAAGAAATAGGAGAGGTAAAGGAATTCCGCTATTTAGGGTACGTGTTTCAAAGAAATGGAGGGCAGGAAGCACAGATAAGGGAAAGGATTAAGAAGGCGGCGGCGGTGATAGGGAAGGTTTGGGGGATAGGGAAGAGAAGATTTGGGAAAGATTGGGGAAAAAGATTGTGGCTGTTTGACAGGTTGGTGTGGACAGTAATGGGATATGGAGCAGAGGTATGGGGATGGAGAGAGAGGGAAGGAATGGAAAGATTGGAGGAAAGGTATATTAGATGGGTGTTGGGAGTAGATGGAAGAACACCATGGTACTTAGTGAGGGAGGAAGTACAAAGGGAGAAACTGAGAGGAAGGGCAGGGATGAAGGCATAGAGATTTGAGAAGATTAGAAGAGGGAAAAGGAAGTGAGATAGCGAGGTTATGTTGGGAGGGGTTGAAGGGAAGGGAGAAGGAAGGAAGAGTGGGATCAAGCTGGGAGCGGGAGAGGGATAGTTTCTTCGAAGACAGAGGAGTGGGGTTGAAAGAGCTGGAAAGGCTGAGAGAAGATGGAGACGAATGGCACTACAGGTTATTCGGAGGTGATAAGAAGAAGCAAAAGAAAGAGAGATGGGAGAAGATTGAGAAATCGGAATATAATAGGTGGTATAAAGTAATAAAAGGAGAAGGTGTGCCGGGATATTTGAAGAAGGGATGGGGAGAGAGCAGATGGAGAAAGGTAGCGAGGTTTAGATTAGGGAATGAGATGAGAGAGAGCAGGTATTGGGAAGGGGAAGAGAAGAAGAGGTGTAGAAGGTGTGAATATAAGGAGGAAACGTGGGAGCATGTATGGGAGGAATGCAGAAGGTGGAAAGCAGGTGGAGGAAGTTGGCAGGAAGCGGTGAGATGGGTATTGGGTGAGGAAGGGGGGGGAGAGGAATGGATGATGGAAATAGAGGGGGAAAGAATGGAAAGTAAAGGGGAGTAGAAGGAGTAAAGAGAAGGGGCGGATGGCGACACTGTAAAGTGGGAAGGAGGAGGATAAGAGGAGGGCTGACGAGACAAGGAGAAAGGCAGGGAATTGGCAAGATGAAAAAGGGAGGAGGACGGGTCGGTAGAGAGGAGGGTAAGAGAAGGAAAAGAGAAGGAAAGGAGAATAAAAGGGAGAAGGAAGGAAAGCAGGAGTACGAGAATGATGGAGGAGGACGAGACCGCGAGAGGGATGGAGGAGAGACGCAGGAGGGATGCGGACGAGGAGGAGGTGGACAGGTGTTGGGACAGGAGGACAGGAGGGAGGAGCCGCGACAGGAAGGAGGGAGGCAGAGGCGAGCAAAACCGGAGGAAGCGGAAGGGGAGAAACAGGGGGCCAAAGAAAGAAGGGGGAGGGAAGGGGAAGTTAGATATATATGTAAGGTCGCAGATGGCCAGGATAAAAAGGGGACAGTTTGTAAAGGGTTGGGTACGTCCCTTAAAAACGCCAATGGATTATAGATTGTAAACCCTACGGGGAATCGCAATAAAGCTTACATACATACATACTACATACATACTATTAAATTGAAATGTATGAACTTTGTGCATAAATGTATACATTTTTTGCATAAAATTTTACATAAAATGGAAGAAATAAAAGAAACAGAATTATACAAAATATTCTGAGAAGAGTAATGTAATCTGAAAATTACGCCAACTAAAAATAGAAAATTGTGTATTATTTAAAAATATATAAACGTAAACAAAGATGACTTTATGGGAGGAATGTAGAAGTTGGAAATCAGGAGGAGGAAGTTGGCAGGAAGCGGTGGGATGGGTATTGGGCGAGGAAGGGAGAAAAGAGGAATGGATGATGGAAATAGAGGAAGAAAGAAGGAAAGGAATGGTGGAGAAGAAGGAGCAAGAAGAGGTGGAGGATGACGATACTGGTAAAGTTGGGAAAGGAGGAGATTAAAAGGAGGGTTTTGGAGGTAATGTGAAAGACGGGGAACAGCTTAAGGGGGAAAGTGGACGAGGATAAGGCGGTGGAAAGAAGGGTAAGAGAAAGAGAGAAGAAAGAAAGGAGAATAGAAGGAAGAAAGGAGGAAAGCAGGAGTGCAAGGTGACTGAGGAGGACGAGCGTACGAGAGGGAGGGAGGAGACGATGAGGGAGGCGGACGAGGAGGAACTGGACAGGAAGGAAGGACAGGAGGACTAAAGGGAGGAGCCATGACAGGAAGGAAGGAAGTTGTGGCGAGCAGAACCGGAGGAAGCTGAAGGGGAGGGAAGGGGGGCGAAGGAAGAGGGGGAAGGAAGGGGATATAAGACAAAATTATAAGGTCGCTGATGGCCAGGATAAAGAGGGGTGTTTTTGTAAAGGGTTGGATACGTCCCTATAAAACGCCAATGGAAAAATAGATTGTAAACCCTTCGGGGAATCGCAATAAATCTATACATACATACAAAGATGACTTAAGAAGCATATAAGTAAGAATTAATAATTAATATCAAGTAAAAGGCAATAGTTTTCAAAATATCTTGTTTGAATTTATGAGTATCTTTTCTACAGAAATAAGGGTAATAGTTGAATTAAGAAAATATAAACATCGACTTTTTCAAAAAGTAAAATTACTAATACTTAGAAAATTACTCTTTTTAATTATATATATACAATTTAATTCGCATTTTGTTTTAATACACTGAGCAAAATTTATACATTAAAATGTATACACTTTTTACAAAAAGTTTTACATACTGTGGAAGAAAGGAAAGAAACAGAAATATATAAAATATTATGAGAAAAGTACTCATTTCTCAATTATTATACTCACATATTTATACACAAAATGAGGTGTAGAATCAGCTTATACGATAAAAGTTTTCAAATTTTTTATATATATCTTCAAACTGTTTAAAACATGCAGATAGGAAACTTATACAATACGTAGCCCACCTTTATCTGCAATAATAACTTGCGGAAATTTATACTTCTTATATATATATATATAATTGAATCAAGAATATAAGAACTTTAATTGTTTGAACAAATCACTATTATTTATAAAATGACTCTTTTTTATTATATATACAAAGACTGAATTTAATTATAAATACAAAAACTGAAATTGTGAAATTTAAAAACACTTGGCGTGCCCGGATATCCAAGTTTCTTTTTACAAGGATTATGTACTAGTAATAATGAAGAAAGATTAAAAAAAAAGTGAATAATGCATGCTATGTAATTTTACTAGATTTTAAGTATCTGGGGTTTGTAAAAAAAAACATTAAAACTATACGTTACCTTTGTTAACAGTTTTTTTGTCTTTTTGTTTGTTTTATTCTTTTCGTTTGTTGTGTACTTTTTAAACGTTTTAATACAAATACACCGTTTTCTCATTTACAATTACATAATTCTTCATGTGCTGGTTTTCTCTTTGCTATGTTTGCATTAATATTACTGTTAGTTTTATTGAACAATGTATTTGATTTTGTTTTGGAAGCCACATCTTGTCTATCAGATCTCGATGTACATACTTGGGTAATTATGCAGTATAGGGGAGGCACCTCCGATGACCTTGACCTTGACATATGTTGTCAAGGTCACCCTCCTGAGTGACCTTTAGAAGGTTTTAGCCGTCGCTCGCTATTCGTTAAAAAGTTATTAACAAAAAAATTTGGAAAATATAGCAGCTATTTTGAGTATTGGAAGGCATAAATGACTAATATAAAAGGGACATCCTCTCCGATGACCTTAACCTTGACATATGTTGTCAAGGTCACCCTCCTGAGTGACCTTCAGAAGGTTTTAGCCGTCGCTCGCTATTCGTTAAAAAGTTATTAACAAAAAAAGTTTGGAAAATATAGCAGCTATTTTGAGTATTGGAAGGCATAAATAACTAATATATACGTGTGTGTGCCCTGCTTTAAAGAAAATCACAACTTCTATAAAGCAGGACATACATTGTTAATAACTTTTTAACGAATAGCGAGCGACGGCTAAAACCTTCTGAAGGTCACTCAGGAGGGTGACCTTGACAACATATGTCAAGGTCAACGTCATCGGAGGTGCCTCCCCTATACTGCATAATTACCCATACTTGACTGTCATCTTCAATGACTGAAAGAAAATGCAATTAATATTAATTGTTATAATAATAAATACAAAAATAGTTATAAAAAATTCAGTAAACAAAAATCTTATTCCCTATTAATGACCCTTGAAAAACCAAATTTTTCAAACTCGTATTTAATGTTTTAATAACATAGACTAGCGTTCCTAACCATAGTACTGCAAGAAGTAAACTAAAATCAGAACTTAGTGTGGATGACCACTTAAGTTCGCACTAAATTACGTGAAATCTAATTAAAAAATTATATATATATATTGTTACGCTCCGTTCGTTCTTCGAGTCGCGCGCACTCGCGAACGCGTCCGCGTACTTCCGGGATCGCAGAAATAACCACTCTCGTTATTAACTAAGAACTCGGGTTTATTCAGGCTCAGAACGGAATACAATAAAGAGTTCTGGGAAACCGGTCCGAACGAAACGGGTCACTAGATCAATCTGACAGGCGGTAAATCAATCAATAATTATATGCGTCCCCGTTGTCAAGGGACGCGCTACGGCTTGAAGCTTCTGCGGAGCGGGGCCAATTTCAGCCCACAATACGGGTGTCTCGGCACGGGCGCAACAATATATATATATATATACATATATACATATATACATATATACATATATACATATATACATATATACATATATACATATATACATATATACATATATATATATATATATATATATATATATATATATATATATATATATATTATAACACTCCGACGACGGCCAGATCCATCCCAATAACTGAATGTGATCTCAATTTCTTCTTCCTTCAACGCGTTTAACTTTTTAGCCCATTCTTGCTTTAATTCTTCCCTAAGTTTATTTTCCTCCTCCTCCCTTTCCCTATCTGGCAAGAAACTTGTATCTACATCTGGATTTTTCTTATCTTCTTAAGGTAGCTAGTGCATCAGCGAAAACAAAGATTTTTGATTGGCATGAAACTATGTTATTCTATAGGGCATTATACGTGATCAGGAATTAATTCACGATTTTTTACCACGTAATTACGGAAATATAAGCATTCAAAGTTGGTCAGTTTTACATTAGGGTATATGAACGACGTGTGCACAATCGTAATTCACGAGATTTTACGAGTATTTTAAAAAAAGATTGAGGTTTGGAAAACAGAAGATCTTATCAATTAAACTATTACGAATGATTAAAAAAAAAAAAAACGTTACTTTACCATTGCAATAAAAAGATATTCAATATTACAGCAAACAAAATGTAGCTAACAGAGAAGCTCTGGCTAGGCTGCGTCATCGGAAGCGTCACTCGGGTGTGCTCCCTTCTCCTTCTAACTTGCTGAGATAGAAGAAGAGGGGAGTGTGCTCGTGTGCGCTCGGGTGACGGGTGACGTTTCCGAACGCAGTCAGCAAACTTGGCAACAGCACGGACCGCACCTAACCTCATTGTCGGCGCCAATGTCAAAATAATCAGAATTAATGACCCAAAACTTCCAGAAAGTTGTTTTTTATCATTATTATGATAGTTGAGAAACTTCGATTATATTGTACCCAATTTTTTAGATTTTTTATTACAGTCGTTTTGACAAATGTGAAGTTGGTACCCGTGTGTAAGACACTTCGTTTTTAATTAATTACCTGTATCTGGGATTAATTACATGGTGTTATTATACATTTCTGGAGACTAGAAGTTGCACGGAACAAGGTGATACCAAATATACATTTTTTAATACATTAATAAAAAAATTTTTTCGAGACTCTATTTTGACTCACTGCAACGCACTAGCTACCTTAATCGCGGGGCCATCAGATTGCACATTTTCTGACTGCGGGGATTTTTTGGCATCTTTTCTTCGCCGCTAGCGCTCTTTCCTTTTCCTGCTCTTTTTCACGTTCCATCTATATCAAAGCATCAAATACACGTACAAAAACACAAATTATGAGATAATCGGGATCATAAAAAGATCGTAAGAAATTACTTGTGACTCTTGTGAGTATCAGGACTTGTGAGATGTTCGCTTAATTTAACGGCGGCTTTTCTCTTTCATTCCGCGTGACCGACGGTACATGCCCATTTCGTGACATCTAGCCTTAACATTTTTGTGATATCGTCATCATTAGGATTTTCTTCGTATCCTATCTTCTGAAGAAGCCCATCGAAAATTCCTGATATGTATAACTAGATGACATTCAGAGCACTAAGCAAAAATCACATATAATATGTATAAACCGAACATATAACATCGTGTTATTTTTACATTAATAGGAAAATTATTACACATTAACTCAATAAGCGTTAAACTTGCATACATAAGTGAATCTCGCGTTTTATGTAAAATTTTGTAAAAAAACCGGTAACCTAACCTAACCTATGTTTACGCGAGCGTTATTTCTGTAGTAACTTATGATACGATAATTCCTCCGCGTAAACGAGAGATTTTATAGTAACTACGATAATATCGTATAACTTGTTACAGAAGTAATACTCACGTAAACAACTACTATAATTTCTGTCACATGTACTTAGTCACGTATAAAAGAGTCACGGTGTGGTCTCGCTTCACGTGTACTTGACGCGATATGATATATATTATATATTATAGGATAATTACATGTAATATAAGACAATTACCTTGAATCGCGTACGCGACAAAGAGTCACGTATACTACGTTTACGCGAGCGTTACTTCTGTAGTAACTTACGATAATTCATCACTCGTTTACGCGGAGTAAATTATCGTAAGTTATATACAAATCCCGTTTACACGAAGAACAATCCCGTTCACGCGAACGAATTATCGTAAGTTACTACAGAAGTAACGCTCGTGTAAACGTAGTAACGGTCGGTCTCGCTCCACGCGTATTTGGTTGTCACTACCGTGTCTCTTGATGATAGGTTAAGACTGACTGTGACAGCGCGCTGAACGCACTGTCTGCACTGCACGCAGCACACACACGTATATTATACACTATCACTATCACACGGCGACGTTCACGATCGTCACTATTTCTAGGTTATTATTTATTAACAAACTGATAGCGCGCTGAACCGGCTAACTGCACTAACTGCACTGAGCGCAGTACGCACACGTAATAATAACATACCGATTTCGAAACTGGCGATAGTAGCGCGCCAATGTCGAAAAAGTGAAAGTGACATTTCTCTGATTCCTCTGATTGGTTGGTTGAGAAAGACGGCGTCAGTAGGAGGAGGAGGAGTATCTTAAAAATTTTCACATATTCGACTTTACGTCGCAATATCTCCGCTCGTAGGGCACGTAGCGGAAAATGTTATAGGAGATACCCCCCCAATTCGAACCCCAAGCTATCGATCAAGCCTACTTAGAACTTGATCCGTTCACTCGTTATATGAGATCTCAACATCTCGAGTACTCGCAACCCGTCGCGTCGCATAAAAGAGTCACGGTCGGTCTTGCTGCGCTATGGCTTGACGCGAGACACTACCGTGTCTCTTGATTTTTTGAAAACAAAATGCCCGATTATTTATATATTTTTTGAGGATTTTTTGAAAAAAAATTTGATTTCTGTTTTTTTTAGCAATTAGTAATTAATCACTTTTTTTCGTTACATGATTAAATTTGCCCTTTGTATATGCATACTTAATCGCTGAACTCTTAATATCTTCTATATGTCTAATATTCTATACGTATGAAGGATATTTTGTTTTGTGTAATATACGATACTCAATAATATTTATTTACTTTAGAGAATATTGCTTTATATAGTTGTTTTATATAATTATACATTTTATTTTTTTAGATGTATTAACTGATGATAACGGTATTGCGTTCTGTGTAAATACATCACATGTGAATCCTAATGAAGATATATGGACAACAATAAATAATTCTTGTAATATAGAACATAAAAATAATACATTTTGTAGTAAACTTGATTTGCCTATATTTGAAAATATGATTGTTGATGCTGAAATTGGAAGGTCTGAATACTTCGATGATTTGTTGGAACTGGGAAATCCACAAGCAACATTCACGAAAGAAACTGAGAACATCACAAAGAACGTGGATTTTAATAATACTTATTGTGTCATAAATAATATTTCTTCAAATAAAAACAAGACTTCTGTCACTGATACGTTAAATTCTACGTCGGCTTTTGCTCCGCTTGCAGAATCTACGTTCGTAGAAAAATTAGCTACTCAATGCACAACTAATACTAATGATAATGAGTCTAATAACTCTGTTACATCTGAGCATAACATGGATGATAGTTTCCATTTGTCAGATTGCTTTATATCAGAAGATACAGACGAAAATGAAAATATGACTGATATAAATATAAACGAAACTATGAAAAGTACATTAAATATGACATCTTCATTATGCACATCTAAAAAAGATATATGTGATGATAGAGATATGTATGTTCAATCCTCTCAGGATTCTAAATTGAAACGGAGTATGTGTCTATATTGTAAAAAATTACAAACACAATTTGCAAGACATTTAGAGTCAGTACATAAAACTGAAGAGGATGTAAAGAAGTTTCGATTCTTACCGAAAGGTAAATAATATATATACTAATAATATATCTAGGATTTTAACTAATTAACTGGTTTAATCTAATTTTATAATAAATTTTGTATATTTTAGGTAATCCAGAAAGAAAACAAATTATTAGTATACTTAGACGAAGAGGAAATTTTATGTACAATACAGATCCCAGTTTAAATAAAGGAGATTTAATTGTGTGTCGTCGTCCAATGAAAAAGCTGAAAAAACAGGCAATCGATTTCATTCCTTGTGCAAAATGCAGAGGCCACTTTTCTAAGAATAATATTAGGCATCATTTCAAGTCATGTGCACAAAATAGAGAGAATCGTCAAAGAAATATAAAAGTACTAGGGCGTACTGTGGCTTGTCGTATACATTGCACTGCAAGTACGTCATTAAGAAGATTGGTATTTCCGGTGATGAGAGAAGACAGTATAACTCAGCTTATCAGATATGATGAATTGCTTATTGCTTATGGAAATAAAATGTGTTTGAAGTATTGTCTTCAACATCAGCATGATATGATAAGATCACGATTAAGATTACTTGGACGATTTCTTGCCGCTATGAAAGAAACTGTGTGATAATACTATAATAGATTTTATTTCAATATATGATCCAAGAAAATATGATCTTTGCGTTAAAGCTGTAAATAATCTTGCACAATTTGACGAAACAACTGGGACATATAAAGTACCTTCTATTGCATCATCCTTGGGAACACTCATAAAACAAGTTGGACTAAGGAGTATGTATATTAAGAAACAGGAATCTGATAACCAAGTTGTAGTAGAAAATTTTTTAAAGTTATTCGAAGAAGATTATCCAATCAGCGTAAACAAAGTTGTGCACGAAACTCAAGGACGTCGAATGAGACAGAAAAAGGTAGTTTTACCGTCTATGAATGATATTAAAATATTAAATACTTACGTGAATGATGAACGCACGAAGGCTTTAAAAGCGTTAGAAAAAGATGGATTCTCTATACAAGCATGGCGTGTATTATCCGAAGCATTAGTTTCTACTATGATGTTCAACAGAAGACGTGCTGGTGAATTAGAACGTATTTTAATTGAAAATTTAAAAACTGCTACTACAATTTCAAAAGAAGAAGAACCAGAATTATACGAATCTTTATCCAAGTATGTACGAGTAACAATACGTGGAAAAGTAGCAAGAACAGTTCCTGTTTTACTCCATGAAGAAACAGTAAAATGCATGAAAATGATTGTTAATTATCATAAACAGGCTGGTGTTCCTGAAGAAAATCCTTATATATTTGGCATAAATACCGTGGACAAAAGAAGACATGCATATTTGAGAGCATGTGTATTAATGAGAAAATATTCTGCAACTTCTGGAGCGAAAATGCCAACTTCATTACGTGGTACAATATGAAGGAAACACATTGCTACAATGTGCATTAAATTAGATGTATCTGATAACCAAGTTAATGATCTAGCAAATTTCATGGGCCATCATGAAAGGATCCATAAAACGCATTACAGGCAATCTGACATAACACGAGATTTAGCTATAACGCGATTACTGAAATTTGCTCAAGGAAAAAATGCAACTGATGAAAGTGACGATGAAGATGAACAGGATAACGAAAGTATAAGTGATTCTGACGATAAAAATGATACAAGCTCAAGTACTTCTGATATTTCATCAAAATCAGATCAATTCTCTGCTAGACAAATGTCTAGCAAGGAACGTGAAATAAATATTGATAAGAAAAGTATGTACACAAATTTTTATATTTAATATTTACATATGTTACTTTTTACATTACACACATTTAAAATTAAATCAATTCTATATTATAAAGATATAAAATATAAATCTTTATGTTATTTCAGTATATCCCAAAAGGAAAACAAGTTGCAGAGGTAGAGAAAATATGATTAACTCAGACAATGAAGATAACATAAACTCAAATTTAAGTACTTCAAATGTACCTAAATCGAAAAAGAGAAAAACTAAAGAGATATCTAACAATAAAAACAACATAAATAGTAGTATGAAAGTGGGAAAGAAAAAGTGTTGGATGGTAATGGTAAATGTTGCGATGGCAGCACTTGCGTGTTCCTAACAAGCGGCGCTCCCTGTTTTACCCCAAGCGTTTTTTTTTTACCGCGTTCGCGCAAGATTCTCCTCGCATGCAAGCCCGCAAGCGTAGCGCGTATACAAGCGTTCTTTTGTACTTGAGCTTTTCGTTAATTAAACGCAACGTTCTATATTAGTGTGACTTTATTCTGCGCAACATATCCTGCTATATATTTTATCAGGTTATGGGCCCAGTCCCATCGGTTGTAAGAGAGTGCGAATATCGTCGCTTTTGAGGTTGGAAGCGTGAGTCGGCAAAAACGACGCGGCAAGTACAGAGAAGAAAAGACGGGCAAGAGAGATGGATACGGCAAATACTGTCACGAGTTTAAAGTTAACTGGAGGAGAAAATTGGGCCGTATGGAAGTTCCAGACTGAGGTCGTGTTAAAGGGAAGGGGACTTCACGATATTGTGACAGGGCAGAGTTTAGAACCGGAGGCAGCAGGGGAGAAGGCAGAGTGGCTGAAAAGGGACGCGAAGGCACAGGAGATCCTGGTTACGAGAATTGAGCAAGGGCCGCTCACACATTTGCTGTCATGTACCAGTTCAAAGGAGATGTGGTCAAAATTAAAGTCCGTGTACGATAAAGAGTCGGTAGTCAGCGTGCATTTGTTGCAACAGAAGTTTTTCATGTGCGAGTATAAAGATGAATCCATGTCGGTTTTTTTATCGAAGCTCGAAGAAATACGGACAAAACTTAAGCAGGCCGGGGAGCCTATCTCAGATAAGATGCTCATGACCAAGATATTAATGTCGCTACCAGAACCTTACAAGCATTTCCGATCAGCGTGGGAGTCAGTTCCACTAGAGAAGCAGACAACAGAGGAGCTTACATCGAGGTTATTAATTGAAGAGGAAAGGGTGAGCTCGAGTGAAGGTGCAGCAGTAGCCTTGGCGGGAACTAGTAGCAGCAGGAGTGTTAAAAAGAAGATGAAATGCTTCGCATGTGGAAAAGAAGGGCATCTAGCAAAGTTTTGTACCAGTAAAGTAAAGGAAACGAGGAGCTGTTATTACTGCAAGAAAAAGGGGCATATCGCAGAAAATTGCTTCTTAAAAAGGAAGAAGGAAAGTGAAGAAAAGAAGAAAGACAAGAAAGAAGAAAAGAAGGAAGAAAAGAAGGAAGAAGTGAATGCCTTTATAGGAACCAGTGCTCAGAAAAATGACTCAATGAAGAATGTTTGGTACATGGACACCGGCGCGAGTGAGCATATGTGCGGAAACAGGAAGCTGTTTAAATCATTAAGTGAGAGACAATGCTGCAGTAAAGTGAGAGTCGGTGATGGAAACTTGCTAGAAGTAAAGGGAATAGGTACTGTGGCGTTAAATGCGTGGAACGGTCAGAGGTACATAAAGACAGTTTTATCCGGCGTATTGTATGTTCCTGACTTAAAATTCAACCTGTTCTCAGCTGGTTACGTGTTAGATAAGGGCTATTTTTTGGTGTCAAACAATGAACTATGCGAGTTTCTAGACGGTCATGGTGAAGTACGTGCAATAGCGAAACGCGAAAATAGACTGTTTAGGATGGCCTTTATGCTAGAAGAAGAAACTGAAACGCACTCAGCAGGCTTTGAAGATGAACGAGGTATGGAACGCAGCACATTTGACGTCTCGGAATGTTATTTGAGTAAGAAGATTGAGAACTTATCTGTGTGGCATAAAAGATTTTGTCATCAGAACTTGGAGCATGTAAAAAGTGTTTTATTGAGAGGTAACATTAAGTTCTTTGACGACAGTGCCAGTTTTGTTTGCGAGAAGTGTTTGGCCGGTAAACAACACAGAATACCGTTTCCATTAAGCAGTTCGAGAGCATCCGAAAGACTTGAGTTGGTGCATGCCGATGTTTGCGGACCTATGGAGCAGACTTCCCTGGGTGGAGCAAGGTATTTTTTACTATTGAAAGACGATTATTCAGCGTATAAAAGTATATTCTTTATCAAGAACAAGAGCGATGTAAAGGCATGTATAGAAAAGTTTATAGCGCGTGCGGAAAGAGAAACCGGATGTAAATTGAAAGTTTTAAGGACGGACAACGGGCTCGAATTTGTCAATTCGGAGTTAAGAGCTATGTTGGAGAGTCGAGGTATAATCCACCAAAGAAGTGTTGTGTACACCCCGCAGCAAAATGGTCGAGCAGAGAGGGAGATGCGAACGTTAGTGGAGGCTGCTCGTGCAATGATTGATGGAATGCATAAGAAGTTTTGGGCGGAGGCTGTGAACACGGCCGTGTACACGATAAACAGGACAGGTCCAAGTCCAGTGAAGGGACTAACACCTTATGAAGTATACCATAAGAGCAGCGCAACCTTGGAGTTGTTTAGAGATTTCGGATCGCAGGTGTCTGTGCACATACCAAAGGAAAAACGCCTGAAGTGGGACCCGAAAAATGTTAAGGGTTTTTTAATTGGCTACGGAGAAGATATAAAAGGATACCGAATCTACTTCCCGAAGAATAATAAAGTAGAGATACACCGAGATGTAATATTTCTACCGCAGAAGATGGCAGAGCTAGATGAAGAAAAGCAAGAAAAAGAAAGGTTTGAGATTCAAGTTTGTGAGCAGGAAACAGACAGCGAGGATCAAGATGCGAGTGAAGAAAATGAAAACAGAGAAAATGAAGAAGAGCAGATGGAGCAAAGTTATAATGAAGACACAGACAACAGTTTCGAAGAGGCTCTTGACATCAGTATCCATGAAAGAAGTGAGGAAACAAGGCATAATCTAAGGCAGAGAAGCGACTTGAAGATGCCAGCTCGTTTTGAAGATTTCTATACAAGTCTGTTAGCTACAGAGGAAGATCCCAAAACCTACGACGAGGCAATGTCAAGCAGAGACGCAGAAAAATGGAAAAAGGCTATGGAGGCTGAGGTACAAGCGTTGTTAGAGAACAAAACATGGGAGTGTGTGATGAGACCCAAAGATAAAGTAAATATTATAGACTGTAAGTGGGTGTTTAGGCGTAAAAGAAATGAAAACGGAGATATAGTTTCTAATAAGGCCAGGCTAGTTGCTAGAGGTTTCCAGCAGTCAGACGTATCTCTTTCAGATATTTACAGTCCTGTAGCAAGGTTATCATCTGTTAGAATGTTATTGGCTTATTGCAACGAATATGATATCCCTATTCATCAGTTAGATGTTTGTAGTGCCTTTTTATATGGGGAAATAGAAGGGGATGTATATATTTCTTTACCAGAGGGATGTGAAAATGTTATAAAAGATAAAGATTGTATTTTAAAGCTAAACAAATCTTTGTATGGGCTGAAAGGTTCACCAAAAAATTGGAACAAAAAGTTTCATGAGGTAATGCAAAAATTAGGTTTTGTAAGATCAGAGTATGAATATTGTCTTTACATAAGAACAGAAGGAAAGTATAAAACTTTTTTGTTGCTGTATATTGATGATCTGCTGTTAGCTTCGAAAGATAGCAAAGATGTAGAGTATGTTAAGAGGATACTAAATAACCATTTCAAAATGAAAGATTTGGGGGCAGTTAGACAATATTTGGGCATGACCATAGTACAAAATTTAGAAAAAGGGGAGATAATAATAAATCAGACAGCATATTTAGAAAGCTTGCTTATCAAGTGTAACATGAAAAACTGTAAAGCTATTTCTACACCGATGGTAGAAAATTTTGATCATAGCGTGCTAAAAAGAACCAAATCAGAGAGTCAGAAAATTGAAAGTAGATGTAGAATGGTTATAGGTTCATTGATGTATGCCATGTTATGTTCACGACCGGATCTATGTTTGTCAATTAGTATATTGAGTAGGTACCAGTCTTGTGCTAGTGAGGATCTGTGGTCAGCGCTCAAGCGAGTGTTGCGTTACATTAAAGGTACCATAAAGTTAAGCCTAATCTTTAGAAAGAGTGAAGCAAGTAATGTTAACAAGATAATAGGTTTTGTTGATGCTGATTGGGCAGGCGACAAGGTAGACCGTAAGTCAACTGGTGGTTATGTTTTTAAAGTTTTCGGCTGCAGTGTATCATGGGCTTCTCGTAAGCAATCAACTATTGCCTTGTCATCGACCGAATCAGAATATGTAGCTCTAAGTTTAGCTACTAGTGAGGCTTGTTTGATAAGAAATTTGTTTTTCGACTTGGAAGGAAAAATGATAACTGTAAAGATATTTGAAGACAATCAGTCTGTGATCAAAGTATGTAAGAATCCCGAGTTTCACCACAAATTGAAGCATGTAGACATTAAGATGCATTTTGTTAGAGATAAAGTGTCCAATAATGTAATATCAGTTGAATATGTTAGTACTAATGAGCAAGTTAGTGGTATACTGACTAAACCTCTGGGCAAAATTAAGTTTGAAAAGTTTCGTGGTGGCTTAGGTTTAAAATAAGTTTTCTTGATGTAAAATTTCAGGGGGTGTTTTTTTTTTTATTTTGGTGTATAGATTTACCATTAAGGGGGTGTGTTGGATGGTAATGGTAAATGTTGCGATGGCAGCACTTGCGTGTTCCTAACAAGCGGCGCTCCCTGTTTTACCCCAAGCGTTTTTTTTTTTTTTACCGCGTTCGCGCAAGATTCTCCTCGCATGCAAGCCCGCAAGCGTAGCGCGTATACAAGCGTTCTTTTGTACTTGAGCTTTTCGTTAATTAAACGCAACGTTCTATATTAGTGTGACTTTATTCTGCGCAACATATCCTGCTATATATTTTATCAAAAAGAAAAGTAGGTTTACACAATTCCTATATAATATCTACATATCTTACGTTTGGTAAATTATACAATTATTATATAAACATATTAGACTAATGTAATAAATTTATTATTATTTCAGCATCGCCTTTTGGTTCTAAAAGAAGAAAAACTAGTAAGATTAGGTAGACCGATGATGAATGCACGGCAGCCTTATCCTTCTTTAGTATTAACATAAAAAACAAGAAATTACCATCTTTTCGTCAGATCAACGAAGCAAAACTCAAATATCCGGTATTGAAAAGTCGCACTAATGCACAAATAAAAACTTGGATACATAATCAGAAAAAAGGAAAAAACTAACGTAATATTCTAATATCTTCGTTGTCTTTTTAAATATTTAAAACATGGGTACCATTGAAACCTACAACAGAAAATAAAACAAATTATATTGTTGTTAAAACATAGCGATATGTATAAAACTTACCTGACTGCTATAATAACGGCGTCTATGTTTTATGGCAATCTGAAACAAAAACGACAGATTTCATGAGGTAAGGTAACTTGTACCTTATTTTATTCTTAAATTAGATAGGTATACGTATAAAATGAACTTGATTGCTATAATAAAGGTGTCTATGTTCTATAGTAATCTGAAACAAAAACAGTATATTTAAGAATAAAATAAGGCATATCTTTTACCATATCTTATTCTTAAATCTAGATAGCGATAAGTATAAAACTGAACTTACGTGACTGCTATAATAAAGGCATCAATGTTCTACAGCAATCTGAAACAAAAACAAGAGATTTAAGGACAAAATTAAGTATAAAATTTAATAATAGCATAGGATGTAATCCAATAGAACTCTAAAACAATAAGAAGAAAACAGTGAGAGTATTTACATTTAAGATGGCTTGATTAATATGTCACAAAAGTTCCATTTATTTAAAAGTGCTGTGGCATTATTAATTTTCAAGATTGTTTTATAATATTATGTAAAACTTTATTTTCTTTAATACTCAAAGCTTATTGAAAGTTTATTATTTATCGAAGAATTTAATTGAATTTTGTTAAAATAGTTTATCTGATATAGTTTATCTGGTCCTTCGAGCCGGATCGGAGTGCCACGGTGCCATACGCCTAAGTGACGGACGCTCAACCAAGATGGAGGACCTCATGGCGCAACAGAAAGTCGCAATTCATGCGATTGAACGAGCCCTCGACAACTTCAAGAAAATCGGCAAGGCGAATTACACATTAGGAGTGGTTCGCAACCGATTGCAGCAACTAAAGGAGAACTACGCTCGGTTTGAGCTTCTTCACGGCAAGATTCTGGCTGCCGCCACCAAAGAGTTCATCGCCACGAGCCGATACTTCACCGAGGATCGTTTCGACAAGTGCGAGGAAACGTTCCTGACGACATCCGACCACATGGCTGAGTGGATGAGCAGGTTGGAGTCGCCGCCGCAGGTCAACCCTGGGTCATCCCCCGTAAGCCAATGTAATATCAGCGCATCGCCGCGTACCGCGTTTCAGCTTCCGCGCATTAACTTACCAAAATTCGACGGAGAGTTCCGCGAGTGGGAAGCGTTTCGCGATCAATTCACCGCGCTCATTATTAACAATCGTGACTTGTTAGAGGTCAATCGGTTGCAATATCTACATTCGTGCGTGAAAGGTGAAGCCAGCGATGCCATACGCAATCTGGCATTAACGGATGCAAATTTCAAAATCGCGTGGAATTTGTTGCTCGCGCGATACGATAATCGCCGACGGTTGGTGCACGAGCACATACATGCTCTGCATACGCTTCCTCCCGCGACCTCTGATTCCGCAGTCGCTCTCACCGCGTTGCGCGATAAAGCAAGCGTGTCAATTCAGTCTCTAAAAAACCTCGGCCGTGCGGTTGACTCATGGGACGACATGTTGGTTTATTTGCTAGTACAACGGCTTGATAAAGGCACTCGTAAAGCATGGGAATTACAACTTGGAGATACATTAGATTATCCCACATACGAGCAACTTGATAATTTCTTAAAGTCGCGAATACGTGCGCTCGAGAATATTCTCCCGGCTTCGCCTCAAGTCAAGGGCAATAAACAACATTCTTCAGTTCAAGCTCACGCAGCTAATGCCAGTACTAACAAGTGTCCCATGTGCCAAAGGACGCATTTCTTGTCCGCTTGTCCGGACTTTCAAAATAAAAGCGTCGCTCAACGACGTGATCTCGCGAAGAAGTTTCATTGTTGTTACAATTGCCTGAGCACACGGCATACTCGCGATGCGTGCTCAAGCAAGAATACATGCCGTCAATGTCAGCAGAAGCACCATACGCTTCTTCACACGACCGATGTGAATAATAACAATAGCTCGACAACCGAGAACTCACCTTCATCCGCGGACGCGAAAACAGATTCAACTGACGAAGTAACGTCACATTTATTAGCTCACACGAGCTTTTCGAAATCGAATATTTTGCTAGCCACTGCCTGGATCAAGGTGAGCAGTCTCAACGGTCGACATGGTATAGTTCGTGCGTTATTGGATCAAGGTTCCGTCACAACTTTGATCACCGAACGTTTAGCTCAGCGACTGCGTCTCCCGCGTACGCGCGTCTCCGTCTCTATCACTGGGATCGGCGAGACCGCTGCCACCGCACGCAGCGCAGCTACCGTTTACGTGTCAGCGCGTGACGGCACGGGCCCGCGGCCCTCCGTCTCCGCTCTTGTTCTCAAGTCGCTTACGACTTACATTCCGCACCGGGTGCCGGATATAACCAAGAAGTCGTACATTCGCGAACTCTCGCTAGCCGACAACGATCCGACTAGCGCCGCGCCGATTGACGTCATCATCGGTGCTGACTTGTATGGCGCGATCTTACTTCCGGAAGTCCGTAGTCGCGCCCCTCATGAGCCCGTCGCTCAAAACTCTATATTCGGATGGTTCCTGTCCGGCCCGATGCCGGTACCGTCGCAGTCACGGCCGGCTCGCATTCAAACGCACCACTGCACGGTGCTGTCGGAAATCTCCGACCAGTTGCGACGTTTCTGGGAAGTCGAAGAACTTCCTCAGCAAACTTATCTCTCACCGGAAGAGATTCGATGCGAAGAGCATTTCGTATCGACGCATTCCCGTGCCCCCAATGGGCAATATATAGTGCGGTTGCCGTTCAAATCGGGGCCCCCTATCAACATAGGCGAATCGAAATCGTCCGCAATCGCGTTGTATTCGCGTCTCGAGTCGCGGCTAAAGTCAAATCCGGATTTCGCAAAGGAATACAACGAATTTCTCGCGGAATACGAGCGTCTCGGACACATGGTCAAGGCGCCGCGAGACGACCCTTCCGATGGTCAGGTATATTACATACCGCATCACGCAGTTATACGCGAGCACAGCTCGACAACTCGTTTGCGCGTTGTTTTCAACGCTTCTCATCCGACCTCCAATGGTCTGTCCTTGAACGATCATCTCATGGTTGGCCGCAAGTTGCAACCTGAGTTATCATTCATTATCTTGCGATGGCGGCAATATCGATTTGTCTTCACCGCCGACATCGCCAAGATGTATCGTCAAATTCTTGTCCACCCCTGCGACGTAGAATATCAGCGAATCTTATGGCGACCCACACCGACCTCGCCATTGATAGCCTATCTCTTATTGACCGTCACCTACGGTAACGCGAACGCGCCGAATGCCGCCCTTCGTGTGGTCGAACAAGTCGCCAAGGACGAAGGCGCGAAATTCCCGTTAGCTGTTCCGGTTTTGCAGCTGCACACATTCGTCGACGACTGTGTGTTCGGTGCAGACGATATACCTCTCGCGCTTCAAACGCTAGATCAATTAATCTCTCTCTTGAAAAGAGCAGGATTTCATCTTCGCAAATGGGCGAGTAACAATCCTGTATTACTCGAAGGCATCGATCCTCAGGATCATGGCCTTGCTTCAGCCATAACGCTCGAATCTGATGAACGTCTTAAAGTGCTCGGTCTCAAGTGGGATCCCCACAAGGACGTCTTTCAATTCGACGTCACTCTTGTAGAGTCAATCCCCGACACGAAACGATCAATTCTTTCGACTATCGCTCGAATTTTCGACCCTCTCGGCTGGATGGCTCCCGTGGTCATCACCGCGAAAATTCTCATGCAGCAGCTCTGGCTGCTCCGCTCTGAATGGGACGACGTCATCCCTGACGATCTCCTCCGAAAATGGAGAGATTACTATCTTCAATTGCCTCTGTTGAAACAAATCTCGATTCCGCGTTGGACGGGTTACGGATCCGATACGCTCAGCGCTGAAATTCATGGGTTTGCCGATGCGTCTGCCTCCGCATACGGAGCAGTCATTTATCTACGAGTTACGCACATCGACGGAACAGTCGAAGTCACGATGCTCATGTCAAAATCAAAGGTAGCTCCGCTCAAACCCCTGAGTATTCCTCGATTAGAGCTGAGCGCCGCGGTCCTTCTCGCGCGCGCAATCGACGCGAACCGATCTGCTCTCACAATCGCGATCAAATCGTACCACTGTTGGACCGATTCGAAGGTCACGGAAGCCTGGCTCTCGCAGCCTCTTTCCCGATGGCCAACATTCGTCGCAAACCGGGTCCACGAGGTACAAACCCTTTTGCCAAACGTCGAGTGGCATCACGTGCCCTCACAACAAAATCCGGCCGATCTCGTGTCGCGAGGCGTGGCCCCGGAAAATCTTATAAATCAACCCTTGTGGTGGACAGGGCCTGACTGGCTCAAACTTTCGTCCGATCAATGGCCATCTGGGCCTCAATCAGATTCGCAGGAAACACCGCCGGAAGAGCGAGTTCGCGCTCCCGTGCACCTCATGCAATCTCGCGATCGATGGGATCTCGGCGAGAGATTCTCGTCGTGGAGCAAGCTGGTGCGAGTCACCGCTTACGTCATGCGATTTGTTAGGTGCGCTCGCGGAAGTGGTCGCGTTAAGTCAAATGCGCCGTCGCAGACCGAGCCGGAACCGCTCAGTCCGGACGAAATTAACGTCGCGCGCATCTTTTGGCTAAGGAACATTCAACGTCAGCTATTCCCGGTCGAATACGCTCAACTAGAGAGCGCACAGCGCATCTCGAAACGCAGTAAATTACTGCCGTTAAACCCGTTTCTCGACGAGCACGGGCTCATTCGCGTTGGCGGTCGCCTCCGCCATTCAACGTTTCCGCACAACAAAAAGCACCCGGTTGTGCTCGCTGCCCATCCGGCAGTTGCCGCGTTAATACGCGATACACATTTACGCGCCTTCCACGCTGGGCCGCAATACACGCTGCATCGGCTGCGTGAAACATACTGCATATTCCGCGCGCGTCAAACAATCCGCACTATTCTGCATCAATGTGTCATATGCGCTCGGGAAAACGCCAAGATCGCGAGCGAGTTGATGGGCGACTTGCCCGCGTGTCGCGTTACGTCGACGGCACGCGCATTCCTACATTGCGGGGTAGATTATGCCGGACCGATACAGGTCAGATCTACACCCGGTCGAGGATACAAATCGAAAAAGGCGTATATTGCCGTGTTTGTGTGCATGGCAGTGAAAGCCACGCACCTAGAGTTAGTTAGCGACTGTACGACTTCCGCGTTCGTCGCTGCTTTCGATCGGTTTTGTGCGCGTCGCGGCGTTCCCAGTGATATGTACTCGGACAACGCGACGACCTTTCACGGCGCTCATCGCGAAATATCCGCCGCATGGAAGAGAGCCGTACGCGATCCGAACTTTCAGAATCAAACCGCGACTCAAGGCGTTCGTTGGAACTTCATTCCTCCGTCCGCGCCGCATTTCGGCGGACTATGGGAAGCGTGCGTCCGCAGCGTGAAATTTCACATGAAACGCGTCATCGGTGCACACACGCTGACATTCGAGGAGCTGACCACGCTCTTATGTAAAATCGAAGCGTGTCTGAACTCGCGACCGCTCGCTCAGATGTCCGACAATGTAGATGATTATTGTGCAATGACACCGAGTCATTTTCTTATCGGTACCGCTCTTACAAGCGCTCCCACGCCTTCCTTGCTCGACGAAAAGGAAACGCGTCTCACTCGATGGCAGCTAATTCAACAAATGCGCGATAGCTTTTGGAAGCTGTGGTCAAATGACTATCTGCATACATTGCAGCAACGCCCCAAGTGGCGTGAGGTTCAAAAGTTTGCTCGAGTCGGACGCTTAGTACTTCTGCGAAACTCACTGGCTCCTCCGAACAAGTGGGAGTTGGGCAGAATCATAGAGTGTCACCCTGGCGAGGATGGACTTACACGCGTCGTTACGGTCAGAACGGCCAAATCCACGTACAAACGCGCGATCGTTAAGTTGTCATTTCTCCCGGTTGATGTAAACACCGATCGTAATGATCCAGAGTGACATTCCGTGATAGCTGCGAAGCATTGTGCGCTCAATCGCACCGTAATTCTGTATATACTGTAAATAATTCTGTACATTGTAAATTCTAGTTTAAGTTGTTAATACTTTAAGTTTGTTTCAGCACTCGCAGTGCTCCGCATGGCGGGCGGCGCGAGATCCACAATCGTCACGGCGGGCGGCTCCTGTCTTTATTGCGAATCGGTATTCGCGGCGGGCGGTATGTTCAGGATTTTCACCGCGATCGATCACCGCGATCGATACCGCTGCCGCCATCCCTGAGCCGCCCCCTGAACGAGGCGACTTCGCGCCGCTCCCCCGCGTCACCCCTGACCGCGCAGTCTCTCGCGTCGCGTTATCGATCCGGACATGCGAGGATCCCGTGATCCTGCGAAACGCGCCTATTGGCCCTTTCAATTGTCGCGTCACGGAATGCTCCGGAAACGGGCCCGCGAGAGCTCCGGTCCCTTCAGTAGAAGATAATCGAGCGGTTCAAGCGGTCGTTCCAGCCGACTTGCACCCGTACGCACAGATCTCTACTCCGATTCACGCGGTCTCGCCGTCGTGCATTCGTTAATCTCGCAAGTGGCGGTTCACGCGGACTTACGCCCCGTTGTGCATCCGCGCTGCAGTTACAGTGCCGTCAGTGCACTCAGCCAAGTGTCTCGCAGACACTCGCAACCGCGCCATTCGCGCGCTCGATCCGCTCTCACAGTGCGGTGACGAACTTAACGCCTCTGAGCGTCTGCATTTCACCCTCGCTGACAGCGAGAGGTGCATTCCGTACTCTACTCCACGCCGCGCCTCGTTGTAAAGGCCCTCGGCGAAACTGTACATTGCAAATAAAGTGCCGTGTAATATTTGACGTGAACAGAGCAGTGTCCGTTCATTTTCCGCACTCCGGATCCCTGTCGGGGTCGACTCGGCCTCCTCTTACGCCAATTGGCGAAGCCGGAGTTACGCCCGGCAATCGCAAATTCGCCAACATAAAACCTGGTGCGATTACGCGCACCACGTTTCATTAACTTGACTCCACACGCATGTATCCTTCACGCGAGCGCCAACTCAGGGTGTCGGTTACTCTGTCGAGGAGGGTGAGGAGGGAGCGTAGTGCAATCAACACACAATAAATGAAAAAGAAGTAATAAAAATATATTTAAGCTAAATAATAAAGATAAGTATATTCAAGGGTAACAAGGATCTCGTCTCCGCGGATCCAACGCAACGCCTTCTTACCGCGAATCTCAAGACGAACACAACGCAATGTCGCAACAAGGACATAATACACGACGAGCGTGTCTCAAAGGACATAATACACGACGAGCGTGTCTCAAGACGGATACAACGCAGTATCTCGAACAATGTGTCCGCGAGACCTTTTGTCGGGCGAGCGCGACGATACTCGCCCGTACGAGCGACCTAAAATCTCTGCGATAACGACTCGAACATCCGCGAGATTCTCAATACCCGCAACCACGACTCGGACGTTCGCGAGACTTCCAAAGATTCCAACGCCACATTGCCATACGACAAGTATAACGCAATTTCTTAACCGTACGTCCGCAAAACTCCGCGACGATACTTGCCCGCACGAATGACGACGCAAAATATCCGCGAGGCTCTCCACGAGTACAACGCAACATTTCCCGAAACGCAATATCTCCCGAAACGTACGGTCCGCCACACGCCTCTACTCGCGACACGCATTAACACTTCTCCCGACACATTCGCAACAACATACACGACATTCCACGATACGCACCGTTCGCGATACGCCTCTGTTCACAAACACGCAATACGATACAACAAACACGGTGTTGTGCCGTGCCTTGAGGATCAGGGTCGGCACAGGGTTCTTGGATCCGCCGGGAGAAGGAGGAAGAACACTTGCTCGATTCTCGGATAGTTATTGATAAATAAAGACGTTTATTGATATGAATACAGTTGTCGTTACACTTCACTGCCCTGACTTGCGGGCGTTAGTTATATGTCTCGTTCGATCGTGCGCGACTTAGCCTTCGGTTATGGACTGCCCGCCGCTTCTCGGAAGGGCGAGCTTTTATCTTCTCGCATCGGCTTTTGCGTTGCTGACTTAGCTGTCAGCGCTTTTACTTCCCGGGCGAGTGACCGGGCAATGCCCGGAGTGCCAGGCCCGAAGAGTTTGGCAATATTCGGGAATGCGCTGACAGCTAGGTGTCAGCAATTCGGCACGTCGACTTCCACGTCGACTTCCACGTCGACTTCCTCACAACAACGGATTGACTGTCGACCGCATCAGAGCTTCCGAGGAGGGCTTTCTAATATTCTCTGGGCTCTATCTCGGCCGCCCCACAGCCACACGTTATACCGAACTGCCAAGGTAATCCAACCGGCGCTCGCAATAACGGGAGCCGGTAGCCACGTGCAGAAGATAATCTAGTCGATATTAGCGGTAATCTAATCGATACGTGCAATTATCAAGACCGGATCTTAGCCGAGATCGAGCCCTAATTACCGTGGTAGTACCGGAGTGGAGATCTTACAATCATCGCTCGCTGCTGCTCGGCTGCGTCGGGACACTTTTCCGGGGGTGGCTCCTCGGCTGCGGCTGATTCGACAGTGACGAGTGGCCGGCCCGGCGGGACCACGCTGGGTCCCCGCGCATGCGCCCCAAACTCGCAGTTTTCCGCCCTACCGATATGTCGCGCGGGCCGCCCCGCTCGCGGCACCGCTCAATCCGCTGCCTGCCCGCGGCATTTTCAATCCGCTGTTACGATGCGTGGGCCCATCTCAGGGTTAACCCGGCTGGCCAGGCCGTGGCTACGCTGCTCGGTGCCCTTGGTACTGCCGGGGGAGGCATCTGGGTCGTACACCCGCTCTGCCGTAGCGGGGTCGCACCTCTCGTTCTGCTGCGGCGGGCCCAGAGGTGTGCTGTGCGAGACATTTCCTGCGCTTCCGCGGCGGTGGGTCCCAGTGGCCCGCCCGTCGGCCAACCACTCCGCCTAGCGTTCCCCAAGCGTTCGTCCTTCTCTCGTTGCGACGTAAGTCGTTACATCTCCGTCATCAATCCCGCGCTCCGGCACCACCTGTTGTACCTACGAAATCTAACTTACAATAAATTAGCGCAAATAGCCCCTCCCCCTCTCGTCGAGGCGCCACCCCCGACCCTCCCCTCGGCCGAGCTACTGTCTGGGCGGTGGACGCGACATTGTCACGTCACAACTTGACTGTTATAATAAAGGCGTCTATGTTATATGGCAATCTGAAGCAAAAGCAGTACATTTAAGAATAAGCTAAGGTAACCTTTACTATATCTTATTCCTAAATCTAGATAGCGATATGTATAAAATCGGACTCACTCGACTGCTATAATAAAGGCGTCTATGTTATATGGCAATCTGAAACAAAAGCAGTACATTTAAGAATAAGCTAAGGTAACCTTTACTATATCTTATTCCTAAATCTAGATAGCGATATGTATAAAATCGGACTCACTCGACTGCTATAATAAAGGCGTCTATGTTCTATGGCAATCTCAAATAAATACAATGGATTTAATATGATAAGGTAATTTTTACCTTATCTTATTTCTAAATATAGATAGATATACGTATAAAACATAAAACAAACTTACCTGACTGCTATAATAAAAGCGTTCTATGTTCTACGGCGATCTGAAACAAAAGCAATAGATTTAAAAATAAGATAAAATAATCTTTAGCTTATTCTTCAATCTAGAAACCTACGATAACAAAATATACAAATTATTTTTCATAAAACATAGTGATACGTAAAAACCGAACTTACCTGACTGCTATAATAAAGGCGTCTATGTTCAATGGCAATCTGAAACAAAAGCAATAAATTTAATATGTTGAGGTAATTTTTACCTTATCTTACTCTTAAATATAGATAGGTATACGTATAAAACGAACTTACTGGACTGCTATAATAAAGGCATCTATGTTCTACGGCGATCTGAAACAAAAGCAATAGATTTAAGAATAAGATAAATATTCTTTACTTTAACTTATTCCCAGACAGCACACATGTCCAAAAGCGGGACATAAGACGTCTTATGTCCCGATTTTGGACATTGTGCTACCTGGGTTCTTAAATCTAGAAACCTACGATACAAAATAAACAAATTATTTTTGTTAAAACATAGTGATACGTAAAAACCGAACTTACCTGACTGTTATAATAAAGGCGTCTATGTTCTATGGCGATCTGAAACAAAAACAATAGGTTTAAGGACAAAAGTAAAGAATTTAATAATAGCATAGGGTGTAATCCGATAGAAACCTAAAACAATAAGAAAATAGTGAGATATTTATATTTAAGATGGCTTGATTAATATTTCACAAAAATTCCATTTATTTGAAAATACTGTGGTATTATTAATTTTTAAGATTATTTTATGATATTGTGTAAAACTTAATTTTTTTAAATACTTAAAGCTTATTAAAAGTTTATTATTTATCGAAGAATTTAACTGAATTTTGTTAAATTAGTTTATTTGATATAGATTTAAGAGTTGAAAGATATAAGTTGTGAAATATGCGTATCTTAGATATTTATGATACAAAATGTAAATGATTATATATATATTTTTAAATAGCGATACGTGTAAAGCCAATCTTAACTGACTAATATAATAAAAGCGTCTATGTAGATTGACACTCTAACGCTATCTGAAAATAAGCGCTAGATTTATGAACGAGATTAGTTGAAGTATATTAACTTAAAGCTCTTAATTAAAGATTCTCGCCGCGGCCATACTGAAATCGTGACATCACAAGCGAAAAATGAGACGTTGAGAATTCTTGCGTGCCATTTCCAAATAAAAATATAATTGCATAAAATAACACTTCAGATTACTTCAGCATGCTTTGAAAATACTCCAAGATCAATCCCTTTCCTTTGACAATTAATAAATAGTCGTAAAACGAACGTGATACGAAGCCTAGTCACTCGCCTGCGCATGAGCTTGCTTTACTAAGTTTCGTATCACATTCGTTTTACGGTTATTTATTAACTGTCAAAGGAAAGGGATTGACCTCGGAGTATTTTCAAAGTGTGCTGAAGTGATCTGTAGTGTTATTTTATGCTAATATCTTTATTTGGAAGTGGTACGTAAGAATTCTCAACGTCATTTCTCTCTGACATCACAATTTCACATGACCGCGGCGAAAGCTCAGAAGCCTTAACAAGACAATAATATCGGCGTAGAATGTAATTCGGTGAAAGTGTAAGACTTTAAAGAAAATATAGTGAGACATTACTCATTTAAGATGGCTTGATTAATATTTAAAAAAGTTGTATATCTAAAAATACTGAAAAGCATTGTTAATTTATCAGGTTCCTTTGTAATTTAAAACTTAGTTTTTTTAATAAAAAATAAAGGTTTTTTATTGTTCTTCGAAAAATCTGTTTTACATTTTATTAAAATGTAAAACGAATGTGATACGAAACCTAGTCAAGCAAGCTCATGTGCAGGCAAGTGACTAGGCTTTGTATCACATTCGTTTTACTTCATTGAATATAAGTTGAAATATGCGTACCATAGAAACCTGCAACAAAATAGAATATATTACATTTTTTGTTAAAACAGCGATACGTATAAAACTAAACTTACCTGAATGCTATAACAAAGGTGTCTATGTAGACTCATTCTGTGGCGATCTAAAACAAAAACGAAAGATTTGAGAACAAAACTAAGTAAAGGATGTATTAAGTAAGACAATAATATCCGCGTAAGTTATCCAATAGTGATCTGAAGCAGAAGAAATGGAAAAGCATGATATCATCATTACCATTTAAGATTCCTTTCCTAATACTGTATAGAAGTTTTGTTTTTTAAGGCTTCTGAGCTCTCACCGCGGCCATGTTAGATCGTGACGTCAGAGGCGAGAAATGACACTCTAAGAATTCTTGCGTGCCATTTCCAAATAAAAAGGTATTTGCATAAAATAATACTTAGATCACTTCAGCACACTTAAAAAATACTCCCTTTCTGGGGGGTAAAATGCCTGCATGACTAGGCTTCGTATTACATTTATTTTACGGCTATGTATTAACTGTCAAGGGAAAGGGACAGTTCGAAGTAGTGTGGACACTTTTGAAGTGTGCTGAAATGTTCATAAAAGTATTATTTTATGCAAATATATTTTATTTGGCAATTGCACGCCAGAATTCTCAGCGTATCATTTCTTTGACGTCACAATCTAACATGGCAGCGACGAGTATCTAAAAGCCTTAAATATTCATATTCTTTAGATGCTCAAAATATTGTTTATCAAAGAATTTATTTGAATTTTGTTGATTTAGTTACCTGAGAGATTAGACATAAGTTGAAACATGCACGGTATAGAAACCTACAACACAAAATGGATTATACTTTTGTTGTGACTACATGACTATGATCATATAGTCATTGCGTGGCTTCCAGACCAATCAATCGTAAAGCAATCATCAGTGTTAACGGATAGCGTGAGATTTAGTCATTATATTTAATCGCTGAAGATGGCTTAAATTACAGCCGAAACGTACGAATTTATACTATTTATTTCAGTGTATTTTCAATAATAACACAGGCACACGAAAAAAAGGTCTTGTCCACCAGACGAGACAAACATTTCTATACGTTTTTGGGGTCGCTGAATCCGAATCCGGGGTCGGTTTGACTCGGTAGATCGCATTTTGTTCCTAACTTCAAAAAAGTGATGAAAGTTGAAACATTCATTGAAATGCCCAGAAAGGAAAGCGATTATATGTTTTCAGGGTCACTGAGTCCAAATTCGGGGTTAGTTTGACTCGGCCAGGCCGCATTATATTCCTAACCTCAAAAAAGTGATTTAATAAACCGAAAACTGTTCCCGATATAAATTTTTTGTATTCAGCGTTGGGTACATAGAACTTGTTAGTTATTTTTTGAGCATAACTATCAGTCTGCAGCATAAAATCCTGCTGCCTTGACAGATACTGTAACGATGACAACTGCCCCGAAAGGGGAATGATTCGTTCTCAGGTTTGTTGAGGTAACGATGCCAGCGAAGGCGCGCTGCCTTCCAGGTAGGTGTGAAGGTGTGAGGATGAGCCGTAGTGTGTCCGACGACGAGTTGACATAGTCCTCGTCAATGTCGGAAAGCTCTCATACTTAGGCCTACAGAGGTATGAGAGTTATCACCCCTGGGACGGTGGATTTACCTGCGGTCGGACCAGAATCTCTCACGCGCAGGTTTTTCTTAACACACATGACACCTTCAAACAAAAAATTTTTAGTTTCTCCGTCGAAACATACATGCAACAAGGACGCTGATGCTTTTTGCTACATGTGTAATAAAAAATTTTTAGTTTGAAGGTGCCATGTGTGTTAAGAAAAACCCGCGCGTGAGGGATCCTGGTCCGACCGCAGGTAAGTCCACCGTTCCAGGGGTGATAACTCTCATACCTCCCTAGGCCTAAGTATGAGAGCTTTCCGACATTGACGAGGACTATGTCAACTCGTCGTCGGACACACTACGGCTTCATCCTCACACCTTCACACCCACCTGCAAGGCAGCGCGCCTTCGCTGGCATCGTTACCTCAACAAACCTGAGAACGAATCATTCTACACATCCCCTTTCGGGGCAGTTGTCATCGTTACAGTATCTGTCAAAGCAGCAGGATTTTATGCTGCAGACTGATAGTTATGCTCAAAAAATGACTAACAAGTTCTATGTACCCAACGCTAAATACAAAAAATTTCAGAAACAGTTTTCGGTTTTTTAAATCACTTTTTTGAGGTTAGGGACAAAATGCGATCTGACCGAGTCAAACCGACCCCGGATTCGGATTCAGCGAAAAACGTGTAGAAATGTTTGTCTCGTCTGGTGGACAAGACCTTTCTTTTTTCGTGTGCCTGTGTAATTAAACATTTAAAATTAATTATTATAATAAAGAATTAAAAATTTTTAATAATAATTAAAAAGGTTATTTTTACTCATGATCCATGCACCAATACCATGTTGTAGTCTCAGGTCCTCTCTTAATATCGTATTGTTGTAATATATTATTGTGATTTCAATTTTGGAATCTGGAGTTAACTATAATTTTTATGGATTATTTTCAATAATGCTTTAATTTTGAGATATTTGACTGTTCCGATTTTTGGGACACACTGTATATACATCTATGTTAATTATTTAAAAAAGCTGCTTTTTTACTTCCGTCGCATTTTTTCCTAAATTATGTTTATTGTTCTTTTTAATTTAATCAAAATTTTAGTACTTTAATAAATTTCTAGCAGCGTTAAGTTTCTTTTGCAAAAAAATTTATTTTATTTTAATTAAATATTTTTATTTTGTACTGTTACTTCTTTAATTCTTTGTAATTAAAATAATTCTTTGTAATATTATAATTTTGTTAAGGAGAATTAAAGCTATTACCACTTGGGTTGAAATAGGAAGATCCTTGAATGGGAATACAAAAATACGTACCACTTGGGTTTTATTTTTTAAAAGTAGTTGCACAAATTATTTTTTGAAGCAATATATACATGTATTCCCTTTGTAATTGGCGTATTCTCTTTGTAATTAAAAATTGTATATATATATTTTTTTAAATACATATCACTTGGGCTGAATAAGATAACGCAATTTTGTGATACAATAATTTTAAGAAAAATTAAAGCTACTACTATTACTTGGGTTGTTTAATAACATACATTGCGCATGTATTGAGCGCCTTTTTTACCTTTTTTAAAAAAGTATTATTCTAACAATAACATGCAAAAAGTCTTTTTTAAACATTTTTATTAGTTTTCAAGTAAGATGAGAAATTACAGTTTCGACTATTTCTTTCGTAATCCCTCAGTTTTGAGTATAATGTATATAAAATACATTGTAGAATATCTTATAGAAACTTTATATTTCAACCCAATAAGCACAAGTACGTCTTATGTACGTACAATGGACATCCATGTCGGACATTGTGTACATCCACTGGACGTCCATATTAAGTACGACGGACGTACAGTGGACGTCCATTGTATATCCGTTTGCAACTGGGCTGGACATCCATAGGACATCCATTATTGGACATTTATGGATCTTAAATGGAAATAAATTATTAATCTAACGGACGTACTTTGGACCTTTTATGGACAAAATTTATACCTTTACTGGACATATTTCGGCTTCTTATTATACGTGCATAATTTAGAATTAATTAGGTAATAAAATTAATAACGATTTAGTGAAAAATTGAAATAGTTTTATTTTATACAGTTTTATATTATCACAGTATACATATACTTATTATTATTACTGCACTTACAGTATCACTGCAGTATTTTGTAATACTGCAATACATTTATTAAATTAAACTATAATAATATTTATATATGTATATATAGCTACATATAACTAACCCTTTTATAATCTAATATCCTATATAAATTAATAATTTATATATATAAACTATATATATATATATATATATATATATATATATATATATATAAACTAAAATATAAACGAAAAAACATATAAACCATAATAAAAAATGAAAGCGATGATGAGTTTCTCAGGTAAGTTATTAATAAATGATTCGACCAATTAATTTTCAGCATCTGCCAAACCTTCACGCGCAGTTTCTGCACCAGTAGGAGTTTCTCCCACAGTAACTTCTCGTGTATGCAATTAAAAATTATTTTCTTCAATATCATTATTATTCTCTCCACGTTTCTTATTATTATTATTACTACGTTCTTTGGCTCTTCTTAACCACTTTTGGATTGCTTCTTCGCACTCTTTATTAGTAGAATTTGGGATGCTTTTTTTGACAGAACCTATAATATAAAAACAGGGTAAAAAATAATTAGAAAATTGTAAATAGTATAATTGTAAATAGTAAAATTGTAAATAGTAATTGTATATTGTATATTTGATAATCTACGAAGGAAGAATGATTTTAATAAAATCGTTAAATAAAAGATAATCGGTAAATAAAAGATAATCTAAAAAACTACTTACCAATTATCAAATCCGCTAATTTTAATTTGTTAAAAGTTTTTTTGGCTCGCCTTCCCAACCAGCTATAGGTTGATGCAAGGTCATTTGTTATTAACATTTGCAAAGCTCTTTGAGTATAATTTTGTACAGAACTTCCACCAATTTTTGCAAGTTCATTCATCTGTAAAATTCAAAATAAAAATATTAATCAACTAAAATTTCATTAATTAATAAAGTATATTTGTAAAACTGCATTAAATATGTAACATATATATGTGAGAATAACACATTCATAAAAAATTACCGCAACGTTAAAATTTTTCTCGTCGTTTAGGTGTTCATCGACGCGGATTATGTCTTCCTCGTCTTGTAACGGAAAATTAAACATTGTGAAGAATGAAGTTGTTGCTTCCTCCACTTCATGAGTCACCTTATTCGTAAGAATACGATTAACCGATGTGGTTAATTCGTGAAGTGAATCTGTATATTGCCACATGCTGGCTTTCAATATATTTTGTTGGGGGATGATTTCTTTAAAATATTTTTCTGGAAAAAAGTTTAATATATTTATGTCTGTGAAGTTAGCATATCATTTTCCAGCAGATCAAAAATAAAAGGGAGTTCTTGTTGCATGCAGTCGAGTTCTATAGTTCCTGATACTTTTTAATAATAGTTCTAGTGATTTTACCCAAAAAACAGTCGACCGAAAAAATGATCTGCTAACTTCCCGTAGCAGATCATTTTCTAGCAGATCAAAAATAAAAGAGAGTTCTTGTCGCATGCAGTCGAGTTCTATAGTTCTTGATACTTTTTAGTAATAGTTCTGGTGATTTTACCCAAAAAACAGTCGATTGAAAAAATTATCTGCTAGTTTTCCGTAGCAGATCATTTTCCAGCAGATCAAAAATAAAAGAGAGTTCTCGTCGCATGCAGTCGAGTTCTATAGTTCCTGATACTTTTTAACGATAGTTCTGGTGATTTTGCCATAAAAAGTCCATTGAAAAAATTTCCGTAGCATAGAACGAGATGCCGACGAAAGGTCGCAGTTCCGGTTTATCTAAAACACTTTTCGAATAGTTCTTAGCATGCCGAAGCATTTTCTAAAGAGTTCCCAACACTAGCAATGTTGTATGATTATTTAAAAAATTAATACCTCCCGAAAACCGAGTAATTAGAGAGAAAAGAGTGATATACTGTACGAAAGGTCGCAGTTCCGGTTTATCTAAAATATTTTTCGAATAGTTCTTAGCATACCGAAGCATTTTCTAAAGAGTTCCCGACACTAGCAATGTTGTATGATTATTTAAATATTAACACCGCTCAAAAATCGAATATTTAGAGAGAATAGGGTGATATGCTGTACAAAATGTCGCAGTTCCGGTTTATCTAAAATATTTTTCGAATAGTTCTGAACATACTGAAACATTTTCTAAAGAATTCCCGACACTAGCAATGTTGTATGATTTTTTAATAAATTAATACCGCCCGAGAGCCGAGTATTTAGAGAGAATAGGGTGATATGCTGTACGAAATGTCGCAGTTCCCGTTTATCTAAAATATTTTTCGAATAGTTCTGAACATACTGAAGCATTTTCTAAAGAGTTCCCGACACTAGCAATGTTGTATGATTGTTTAAAAAATTAATACCTCCCGAAAACCGAGTAATTAGAGAGAAAAGAGTGATATGTTGTACGAAAGGTCGCAGTTCCGGTTTATCTAAAATATTTTTCGAACAGTTCTGAACATACTGAAGCATTTTCTAAAGAGTTCCTGACACTAGCAATGTTGTATGATTTTTTAATAAATTAATACCGCCCGAAAAGCGAGTATTTAGAGAGAATAGGGTGATATGCTGTAGAAAATGCTTTAGTATGTTCAGAACTATTCGAAAAAAATTTTAGATAAACCGGAATTGCGTCATTTCGTACAGCATATCACCCTATTCTCTCTAAATACTCGGTTTTCGAGCGATATTAATTTTTTAAACAATCATGCAACATTACTAGTGTCGGGAACTCTTTAGAAAATGCTTCAGTATGCTCAGAACTATTCGAAAAATACTTTAGATAAACCGGAACGGCGACATTTCGTACAGCATATCACCCTTTCTCTCTAAATACTCGGTTTTCGAGCGATATTAATTTTTTAAACAATCATACAACATTGCTAGTGTCGGGAACTCTTTAGAAAATGCTTCAGTATGCTCAGAACTATTCGAAAAATATTTTAGATAAACCGGAACTGCGACATTTCGTACAGCATATCACCCTATTCTCTCTAAATACTCGGTTTTCGAGCGGTATTAATTTTTTAAACAATTATGCAACATTGCAAGTGTCGGGAACTCATTAGAAAATTCTTCAGTATGCTCAGAATTATTCGAAAAATATTTTAGATAAACTGGAACTGCGACATTTCGTACAGCATATCACCCTTTCTCTCTAAATACTCGGTTTTCGAGCGGTATTAATTTTTTAAACAATCATGCAACATTGCTAGTGTCGGGAACTCTTTAGAAAATGTTTCAGTATGTTCAGAACTATTCGAAAAATATTTTAGATAAACCGGAACTGCGACATTTCGTACAGCATAGCACCCTTTCTCATTAAATACTCGGTTTTCGAGCGATATTAATTTTTTAAACAATCATACAGCATTGCTAGTGTCGGGAACTCTTTAGAAAATGTTTCAGTATGTTCAGAACTATTCGAAAAATATTTTAGATAAACCGGAACTGCGACATTTCGTACAGCATATCACTTTTTCTCTCTAAATACTCGGTTTTCGAGCGATATTAATTTTTTAAACAATCATGCAACATTGCTAATGTCGGGAACTCTTTAGAAAATGTTTCAGTATGTTCAGAACTATTCGAAAAATATTTTAGATAAACCGGAACTGCGACATTTCGTACAGCATATCACCCTTTCTCTTTAAATACTCGGTTTTCGAGCGATATTAATTTTTTAAACAATCATACAGCATTGCTAGTGTCGGGAACTTTTTAGAAAATGCTTCAGTATGCTCAGAACTATTCGAAAAAAATTTTAGATAAACCGGAACTGCGACATTTCGTACAGCATATCACCCTTTCTCTTTAAATACTCGGTTTTCGAGCGATATTAATTTTTTAAACAATCATGCAACATTGCTAGTGTCGGGAACTCTTTAGAAAATGCTTCAGTATGCTCAGAACTATTCGAAAAATATTTTAGATAAACTGGAACTGCGACATTTCGTACAGCATATCACCCTTTCTCTCTAAATACTCGGTTTTCGAGCGGTATTAATTTTTTAAACAATCATGCAACATTGCTAGTGTCGGGAACTCTTTAGAAAATGCTTCAGTATGCTCAGAACTATTCGAAAAATATTTTAGATGAACCGGAACTGCGACATTTCGTACAGCATATCACCCAATTCTCTCTAAATACTCGGTTTTCGAGCGGTGTTAATTTTTTAAACAATCATACAACATTGCTAGTGTCGGGAACTCTTTAGAAAATGCTTCAGTATGCTCAGAACTATTCGAAAAATATTTTAGATAAACCGGAACTGCGACATTTCGTACAGCATATCACCCTATTCTCTCTAAATACTCGGTTTTCGAGCGGTATTAATTTTTTAAACAATCATACAACATTGCTAGTGTCGGGAACTGTTTAGAAAATGCTTCAGTATGCTCAGAACTATTCGAAAAATATTTGAGATAAACCGGAACTGCGACATTTCGTACAGCATATCACTTTTTCTCTCTAAATACTCGGTTTTCGAGCGATATTAATTTTTTAAACAATCATACAACATTGCTAGTGTCGGGAACTCTTTAGAAAATGTTGGAGAGTCCTCGGATCTACGGTTTTTTCTGCGACGATACGCACTTGGCGACTCCATGCGTTACTGCCTTAACGCGACTCTTCATTGGACGGGCCGCCACCTATCTTACCATCATTACGCGTGGTGTAGCTACTCTTCTGAACACACTTAATCTGTCCGCTACCGTCTCGAACCCCGCTTGACTCGACTTCGTCAATAAAGATTGCAGCGTACCTTTTTACATCTGCGTATTTTACTCGATCCATCACCGTTCCCGGCCATCCCAACAGGTTATGGGCCCAGGCCTCGCATAAAAGGAAAGGAACGAGGAAGTAAGCGACAGACGAGTAAGCGACGAACGATTCAGCGACGAGGAAATAAGCGACGTGTACGTATATCTTGTTTTGAGGTTATACTGTGACTCGATACGAAATGAATTCCACCGTAAGAATCGAAACCTTGAACAAGGATAATTTTGACACGTGGAAGTTGCAGATGCAAGCGCTGCTTATTAAAAACGACGCTTGGGCATATGTTAGCGGAGAAATCCCGAGGCCTATTCTTGTTAACGGAAACGCGACTTCTCAGCAAGAAGTGGATACATGGGTCAAAAACGACAGTAAGGCCAAGTCAGACATTATCCTATCGATAAGCCCGTCGGAATTAAAGCAAATAAAAGGCTGCAATACCTCGCGCGAATTATGGTTAAAATTAGAACATATTTATCAGTCAAAAGGACCGGCACGAAAAGCGACGCTCCTGAAACAGCTCACGTTACAGCGCATGGAAGAAAGCGACGACATTCACGAACACATTCGGAAATTCTTCGATGCCGTGGACAAGCTCGGAGAAATGGACGTCGACATTAACCTGGATCTGCTAGCGATTATGCTGTTATACAGCTTGCCACCAAGTTTCGAAAACTTTCGATGCGCAATCGAATCCCGAGACGAGTTGCCGTCACCAGAAGTGCTCCGCATCAAAATCATCGAGGAAAGCGATGCTCGAAAGAACGACTCACGCATGAACGCCCAGAATGCCATGATTGCGAACAAAGGCAATACTACGAAACGTCGAAATCAGAAGAAGAGAACGACGGAAGGCGACAAATCCGATACTAAAGAAGGATTCAAATTCCAATGTCATCGATGTCGTAAGTATGGACACAAGGCAGCTGAATGTAGACAAGGACGCAGCAGTGATGCACAGTCTGCGAAGAAAGTGGAAGACGTTAGCCTGTATGCTGGACTCGAATCGCCGCACGATCAGAACGCTATGCGCGCCAACGAATCAAATAACCCGAAGTGGTGTCTGGATAGCGGTGCGACATCACATATGTGTAACAAATTAAGCGAGTTTACGGACATAAAAAACGGAAATCACGGACGTTTGAACCTAGCTAACAACGCATCGACACAAATCGCAGCGAAAGGGACAGTGTCTTTCACAACAAACGTACACGGTGGGGCAAAGAATATTCACTTGAAGAATACCCTACACGTTCCGGATCTTCGGACAAATCTTATGTCAGTTGCGAGAATTGCAGATAACGACTACAAGGTGATCTTTAGTAAACTCGGTGCCGAAGTGATCGACAACGATGGAAACGTAAAATTAACGGCAAATCGAGTCGGCGATCTATTCTACGTGTGCGAAGATACGATCGAACATTGCAAGGCAGTCACGGACGATAATTCTATTTCACCTGAAGCGTCGGGAACACTGATGTCATGGCATCGTCGCCTCGGACATCTAAACATCGAAGATCTTCTCGACGCTGAACGCAATGGAACTCTGTTAGGAATCAAGATCGGACAGCACAAGGCAAAAATACAATGTAGCACTTGCACTCACGGAAAAATGACCAAAGCACCGTTCCCCAAAAAGTCAGACCGGAAGACAGAGACGTTAGAGATTATACACTCCGACGTATGCGGCCCAATGAGAACCGCATCTATTGGGAAGGCGAAGTATTATGTAACTTTCATCGACGATCGCACGAGATGGTGCGAAATTCGCTTCCTGAAGTCCAAAGACGAAGTCCTTACATCTTTCAAAGAATTCAAGCAACTTGTCGAGAATCAAAAAGGTAGACGAGTGAAGTGCCTACAGTCCGACAACGGAGGCGAGTATACGAGCAAGGACTTTGACAAGTACCTGAAGGAACACGGAATCACTAGGAGGCTATCCGTCGCACGCAATCCAGAGCAAAACGGCATTGCGGAAAGGAAGAACCGTACCATCCTGGATACAGCCAGATGCCTATTATTACAGTCAGGCTTACCTTCGAGTTTCTGGGCAGAAGCGGTTAATACCGCGAACTATATTAGGAACAGATGCCCAACGAAGAGTCTAGACGGAATGACACCTTACGAGGCTTGGACGGGAAATAAACCGGACGTGAAACACTTCCGAGAATTCGGATGCAAAGTTCTGTGCTTAAATCGCGATCCCACTAAAGGAAAACTGACATCACGCAGCAAGGAGGGCATCTTCCTCGGTTACTCAGAGCAATCCAAGGGTTATCGGATCTGGCTCCCTGAAGAGCGAAGAGTCGAAATATCACGAGACGTAAAGTTTTCGGAAGACCATAATGATGTATCGAAAAGCAACGAATCACCCGTCCCGGATATTCCTCTTGAAGAAAAGACCACGGAACCCACTCCACACGAGACGGAGATTGACCTATCGACAGCGAAGAAAGACACTGAAGATATCGATCTAAACGCGGACTATTCAGAAGACGAGGACACCTCGGAAGTCACTAACGAAGAAACAACGAAAGAAGCGTCGACGACTCCGAAGAGAGGCCCCGGAAGGCCCAAATTAATCCGGACTGGATTAAGGGGGAGACCGCGAAAGCTATTTCACGAGCGACGCGAGACCGCAAACACGATGGAAGAACACTATGCATTTCTATCGGAAGTTCCCCTAAAGGAAGCCATGTCCAGTCCGCACGCAGAAGAATGGATGCAAGCCATGGTATCAGAGGTCAAGTCTATCATTCGAAATGACACGTGGGAAATCGTACCCCGTCCTACTGACCGTCACATAATCGGAAGTCGAATAGTACTGAGAAACAAGTTTCGGCCGGATGGTTCCATCGAAAGAAGGAAAGCACGTATAGTGGCCCAAGGATTCTCACAGCGCCCGGGGGTACATTTCAATCAGACGTTCGCTCCTGTGGCTAGGATAAGTTCCATACGGCTGATGGTAGCAATAGCTGCTCGTTACGGGATGGACATACAACAATTAGACGTAACGACAGCATATCTTAACGGTACTATTGACGAGGAGATATTTATGTTTCCACCTAAGATGTTACAGGAATGTCTGGAATCAATCATCGAATCGGAGGGAAGCAAGCAGCACAATGGGCATCAAGGCGAGACAGATGCTTGAAAAATTGCGTTCCGGTGAGATGGTCTGTTTGCTGAAAAGGTCTCTTTATGGGCTTCGACAAGCAGGCAAATGCTGGTACGACACACTAGATGAAACTTTAAGGAAACATGGCGCAACCCCCTGTCACGCTGATCCATGCGTGTACTACATCGGACAAGGAGAGAACTTATTATTGATCGGCACCTATGTGGACGACGTATTAATGGCTTCACGTGATCCTAACGCCATTAATAGGATGAAGAAGTGCTTGTCACGAGAATTCGAAATCAAAGATCTTGGAAAAGTCAGTTGCTGCCTTGGAATTCAGTTTATACGAGATGACGGAAAAATTATAATGCACCAGAAAGGATATATCGAAGATATCTTAAGGCGCTTCGGGATGAACGAATCAAAGCCCGTCCGGACCCCAATGGATCCCAGCGTAAAGTTAGCGATGCCTGAGGACGCCTCTGACCCCAATATCCAGGCGCTGCCATACCGTGAGCTCATTGGCGCCCTCACCTACCTGGCGGTGGCTACAAGGCCGGACATTGCGTATGCAGTTAGCTCGCTGGGCCAATTCAGTAATTCTTACGGGAGCATCCATTGGACTGCTGCCAAACGCGTATTGCGTTACCTGAGAGGGACGACCGGCCTAGGATTAACTTTTGAGGCCGACTCCGACCCACTTAAAGGATTTGTTGACGCCGACTGGGGGAATTGTCTAATCGACAGGCGTTCCTTCACCGGATACACCTTCATTTTGAGCAAGTGCGCCGTGTCGTGGGAAGCCAGGAAGCAGAGGACTGTGGCGCTTTCGTCGACCGAAGCGGAGTACATGAGCCTCTCTGATGCCGCTAAAGAAGCAATCTACTTGCGGAGTTTTTTGATGGAACTGGGTTTGCACGATTTGGCAGACATCATCGTTTTTAGCGACAGTATGGGCGCTAAGAAACTTGCGGAGAACCCCGTATTTCACTCAAGGAGCAAGCACATTGACTTGAGACACCATTTTGTCCGCGAAGCTTTACTCGCAGGACACTTTTGCATTGAGCACATCCCCACGGAGGATATGGTTGCAGACGTGTTAACTAAGGGTCTACCCGGACCCAAGCATTTGAAATGTTTCAGATCAATCGGGCTGACTCCTTTCGTCGCTACCTAGTAAATCGGAGTGCGTCTCGAGGGGGAGTGTTGGAGAGTCCTCGGATCTACGGTTTTTTCTGCGACGATACGCACTTGGCGACTCCATGCGTTACTGCCTTAACGCGACTCTTCATTGGACGGACCGCCACCTATCTTACCATCATTACGCGTGGTGTAGCTACTCTTCTGAACACACTTAATCTGTCCGCTACCGTCTCGAACCCCGCTTGACTCGACTTCGTCAATAAAGATTGCAGCGTACCTTTTTACATCTGCGTATTTTACTCGATCCATCACCGTTCCCGGCCATCCCAACAAATATATTATTACATTAAATTTAATTTTGACTATTTAAAATTATGACTTTAATTTGGATTGTTAGATTGAAATTGAATTTAATTCAAATTGTTTGATTAAATTTGAATCGTTTAATTAAAATTGGCTTTAATTTAAATTATTAAATTGAAATTGACTTTGACTTGAATTGTTGGATTGAAATTGGCTTTGATTTAGATTATTAAATTTAATTTAAATTGTTTGATTGAAATTGATTTTGATTTTGATTAAAATTAGCTTTGACTTGGATTGAAACTAGCTTTGACTTAGATTGAAATTAACTTTAACTTGGATTGAAATTGGCTTTGACTTGGATTGAAATTGGTTTTAACTTGGATTGAAATTGGCTTTGACTTGGATTGTTGGATTAAAATTAATTTTGACCTAAATTAAAATTGGCTTCGACTTGGATTGAAATTGACTTTGACTTGGATTGAAATTGGCTTTGACTTGGATTGAAATTGGCTTTGACTTGGATTGAAATTGACTATGACTTGGATTGAAATTGACTTTGACTTGGATTGAAATTGGCTTTGACTTGGATTGAAATTGGCTTTGACTTGGATTGAAATTGGCTTTGACTTGGATTGAAATTGGCTTTGACTTGAATTGAAATTGACTTTGACTTGGATTGAAATTGGCTTTGACTTGGATTGAAATTGGCTTTACCTTGAATTGAAATTGGCTTGAACTTGGGTTAAAATTGACTGTAACTTAAATTGAAATTGACTTTGACTTGGATTGTTGGATTAAAATTGATTTTGACCTAAATTAAAATCGACTTTGATTTGTATTGAAATTGACTTTGACTTGAATTAAAACTAGCTCCAACTTAAATTGAAGTTGGCTTTAACTTAAATTGAAATTGATTTGAACTTGGATTAAAATTGACTTTAACTTAGATTTAATTTGGCTTTGATTTTGATTGAAATTAGCTGTATAATTTGGATTAAATTTAACTTTGAATTAAATTGATATTTGCTTAGATTTGGTATATTTAATTAAACTAAATATACTAATAAATAATTAAACTAATAAATAATTATGCCTCGAAGAAAAATAATTCGTACAGTTGAAGAAGAAGAAGAATTTCAATGCAATAAACGAGAAAGAAAGGCAAAATCTCAGGCTGAAAGACGAGAAGCAAAGCGAATGACGACTAATAAAAACTGTCAATCTTTATCAAATACTAATGAGATTTGTCCAAGTATAACACAACCTTTTAAGCCCCTTGCACAATAGGCGATAGCGATAGCGATAGCGATAGCGACAAGGTTGCCGACAAAGCTATACCTTTGTCGGCAACTTTGTCGCTGTCGCTATCGCTATCGCTATCGCCTATTGTGCAAGGGGCTTTACAAGCTGTTCGGAAAATATAATAGTAGATTATCACACTTCAACTATTTCATCTATGAAAGTAGTACATCCAACAACTGAAACAGTTACTACTGCATTACAAGCAATTAGTACATCAACAATTACAAATGTCCCTATAATAAGAAATAGTAAGGATGTTACTGCGATAAATGATAGTATGAAATTGTTTAATGTTGGCAATGGTGATATTAAAACAACTCGGAATACTCACAACTCAACTATGGAAGTTTCAAATAACAACATTATTTCCCCTATACCTAGCACATCAAATGAATTAATAAATTTAGATGATAATAACAGATTCGAAAATATAGTTATTTTACATGAAATACCACCGCAAAATATTGTAACAAATGATCAAACAATAAAATCAAAAACAATATGTACCAATATAGTTGATAAAAGTAAAAAGATAAAATGGTATGAAAAAAATCGAGCTTTAGAAAAGGGATACACGGATATTGATACATCTCACCTTATACTCAATTAAAAAATGTCGTAGAACACTACATAGGAGAAATGAATTTTTGTTGTAAACATTGCGGTGCAAAACATTTTAATTCGGAAAAAGTAGCTAATAAAGGTAATTCGTTTAATGATTGTTGTAGTCATGGATCTGTTGAGTTAAATCCTTTGTTCCAACCTCCACATGAACTGTATGAATTGTTTATTGAAAATCATCCAAAATCAAAACATTTTTACAATCGTATTCGAGGATATATAACATTTTTTTATTCGCATCTTTTAATGCAAATTTGTCAGACTTGAGCGCTTAAAGACGTGGACCGTATTGTTTTAAAATTCAAAGACAAATTTATTATCAAATCAATACCGCGTTATATCCCGCACCAAATGAAATACCAAAAGTTATGGTCAACTTTTCATTATTGATAACAATGAAGCGACAGAGTGTCGATTACATCGAAACTCGAATCCCGATGAAGAAATTTTACGTTCAATATATAATATAATGCGTACGAATAACATTTTTGCAAAATCTTATCGAATGATGCACGAAGAAATTCAAGCGCAAACGACTGAAAATAACAGTATACTGATTTACAATTAGGATTTTTAACAAAAAGAGGCATTGATCGTGGTCGGTATAATGTTCAAAAGGTAAATGAAGTTGCAGCTGTCTTTTCTACTACAGCAGATGGTGAAATTCCGGAAACTTACGTGACAATTTATAATAAATGTAACAAGTCAGTACAATGGATCCAAATGTAGAACCATGGATTTACCCATTGTACTATCCGTACGGTAATCAAGGTTGGCATGGTAATTTACAACGCAGAGTTAGTAATAAACGAATAAGTAGAGCTGCATACATAAAATATCGAATAGCTATACGTGAAAATTTTAATATTTTTGTTATGGGAAGACGATTATTTCAGCAGTGGCTTGTAGATAGTTATGTTAAAATTGAGAAGGACCGAATTAATTATTGCAAACAAAATCAAAAACAATTACGAGCTGAGACATATCAAGGATTAATTGATTATTTAGCAAACGCTGCCAATAATAGCGACGCTCACATTGGAAAAATGATTATACTTCCATCAACATTTTGTAGGTTCACCGCGTAATATGTTGCAACATTATCAAGATGCAATGGCTATTGTTCGAAAGTATGGAAAACCAGATATCTTTATTACTATGACTTGTAATTCAAATTGGCGCGAAATTAGAGAGAATTTACTTCCGGGTCAACAACCTGCAGATAGGCCAGATATATGTGCTCGTGTATTTAATATAAAGAAGGATTATTTGATTGACGTTATCGTTAGACAAAAATTTTTTGGTAAAGTTCTGGCATATGTTTACGTAATAGAATTTCAAAAACGTGGATTACCACACATACATTTGTTGATTACATTAAAACAAAACTGTAAAATATTAAATCCTGAAACAGTTGATAGATTTATCTCTGCGGAAATTCCTGATCCTAATGAAAATAAAAGTTTACACAATGTTGTTATGAAACATATGATTCATGGGCCATGTGGAGATTGGTGTCTGATAAATGATAAATGTTCGAAACACTTTCCAAAACCATTTCAACCTGAGACGACTATGGACGAAGATGGTTATCCGCAATATCGTCGAAGAAATAACGGATTGCTATATGAAAGACCTGGGCGGTATGTTGTTGATAATCGATACATTAATTGTTCCATTTAATCCAATGCTCTTACTTTTATTTAATAGCCATATTAATGTTGAAATAGTTTCAAGTATACGATCTGTAAAATATTTGTATAAATATATTTATAAAGGTCATAACGCATCCGTAATTATTGGAAAAAATATAGATAAAACAATAATTCATGACGAAATTCAAAATTTTATCGAAGCTCGTCATGTCGGACCCGTGGAAGCATATTGGCGCATTTTAAGCAAATTTTTGCAAGAAAAAAGTCACGCTATATTTCGTTTACCGGTTTATTTACCAAACGAACATAATGTAATAATCGATGATAACATTAATAATGATGCGATAAGATCTGCTGTAGAACGAGTAACAATGTTGTTAGATTATTTTGAATTAAATTCTCGAGATGAGGAAGCAAAACAATATTTATATAGTGATATTCCATCTCATTACGTATTTAAAAAAGTTACAATTAATGGCAGAACCATTAATCGTTGGGAGAAACGTCAAAGATACTTTAATTGTATTGGTCGTATGTATTCCGTTATAGTCCGTCTCAGATAGAATTGTTTCATTTACGTATACTTTTACTACATGTTAGAGGAGCTACGAGTTTTCAAAAATTAAGAACAGTTAATAACGAAGTACATGAAACTTTCACCGCTGCATGTTTAGCATTAGGACTCATAGAAGATGATGAAGAATGGTATCGTGCAATGAACAAAGCCAAAGTTTGGATGATGCCAAGACGTCTTCGTAATTTGTTTGTACGAATTTTGATTCATTGTCAACCAGTTTATCCGAAAAAATTATGGGACGAGTTTAAAAAAGATATGTCGGAAGATTATATAAGACGATTTGGACTTATAATAGGAATAAAGAAAGCTTATAATTATATTATTAATTTTCTTCAAATAGAAGGATCTAATATTAGTAATTTTCCTGAAATGGAACAAGAAATAGAGGAACAAGAAACAAACAATGAAGAACAGATAGAGGAGGATACATTGATAGGTATGCGACAATATGAACAATTAAATGTAGAACAAAAACAAATTGTTGATATTATTTTAGAAGCAAGAACAAATAATAATAATAATACTTGTTTTTATATAGATGGTCCAGGTGGTACTGGTAAAACTTTTATTTATACGACATTATATTATTTATTTAAAAGCAAAAGAAAAGTAGTAAGTACTATGGCATTTACTGGTATTGCTGCGACATTACTTCCAAATGGGAGAACAATACACAAAGTTTTCGGATTACCTGTACCTCTTTTTGCTGATTCTACATCGAACATTAAAGTTCAATCTAAAGAAGCTAAAGATTTAAAACTTGTAGATGTTTTTATTGTAGATGAAGCTTCTATGGCACCACGTTATGTATTAGAAATAATGGATCGAACTTTACGCGATATAATGCAAAATGATTTGTATTTCGGTGGTAAAATCGTTCTTCTTGGTGGAGATTTTAGACAATTATTACCTATAAAAGAAAGAGCTACGCGTTGTGAAATTATAAATTTATCGATAAAATTTAGTACTCTATGGAAACAATTTACAATATTTTCATTGACACAAAATATGAGAATTTTACCTCAAGAAAAAGAATTTGCACAATTTTTACTAAATTTAGGTAACGGATCTTTAAACGATCACCTTGATAATATTCATATTCCAGAAAAATCTGTAGCAAACATTAACTCTAATATGATAAAAGACATGTATGGAGACATTATAACACATAAGCGATATAAAACTATGGCTAATCACGTTATATTATCTGCAAGAAATGTTGATGTTGATGAAATAAACGAAAAAGTAGTAAATTTATTAGATGAAACAACAGAAAGAATTTATACAAGTGTGGATACTCTTGAAACGACTGGAGATAATGAAGATATACATGAAATAATTTTAACAGAATATCTTAATTCTTTAAATCCAACGTGCCTCCCACCACATGAATTACGTTTGAGAAAATACACTGTTGTCATATTTATTAGAAATCTTAGTATCAATGAAGGTTTATGCAATGGTACCAGATTATTAGTTCTAGATGTAAATAATAACTTATTACGTTGTGAAATTTTGACAGGTAATAAAACTGGAGAAATTGTCTTTCTTAATCGTATTACTTTGTATTGCGAAAATGTATATCCGTTCACTTTCAAAAGAAGACAATTCCCAGTAAAATTAGCATTTGCTATGACTATAAATAAATCGCAAGGTCAGACCTTTGACAAAATTGCAATAGATCTTTGAAAAAATGTTTTTAATCATGGACAACTGTATGTTGGATTTTCGCGAGTTCGTTCTTGGGATTCGTTAAAAGTTTATTTAAATAATGATAATGTATCCAACGAAGTAAAAAATTATGTTTATAAAGAAATACTTGATTAATAAAACGTAATGAAAAACAAATAAGTAATAATATATAACAAATTAATGTAAAAAATGGCAGAGTAAATAAAAATTTCAATAATAATTATAGAATGAAATATAACTCTTGATAACCTTTATATGTATTTATATGTATATGTATATATACCTTTTCTAATTCCATCAGATTAAATTTGAAAATAGTTCTTGTATCTAGGAATATAATATCAAATAAGTTTTAACAAAATTTTAACTTTTGAATAAGTACTCTTAGTACAATAAAAAAATACTTTATGTCATATTTCATCATTAATGAAAACATATAAACCAGGAGATACTACTTCCGAAAAAAATAATACAAGGAAGAAAAAAATATAAAAAAATATGAAAAATGTAAATTTATAATAAATCGATTTTAACTTAGATTAAAATTGGTTCCAATTTGAACTAAAATTTGAAATTAATTTTGATTTTTAAAATTGACTTTAATCTAAATGATTTTATTGAAATAGATTTTAAATTTGAATTATTAAATTAAAATTAACTTTTATTTAGATATTAAAGTAAAATTAGTTTTGTTTAAATTGTTATTAAATTAAAAATAATTTTTATTTTAATTATTGAATTTAATTTGACTTTAATTTTAATTGTTAAATTAAAATTTAATTTGTTATTAAATTGAACTCTGACTTATTGTTGGATTGTTTAAATTAAAATTAAATTTGATTTAAATTAAGTTAATATTTTGACTTGTATTAAAATTAGTCTTAACTTGGATTAAAATTGGCTGTAATTTATTAAATTGAAATCAGTTTTAACTGAGATTAAAATTACCCTAAGAACCACTTTGACTAAGCTCTGATTAATTTAATCGTTGATTAGTTCATTGAAAATAACCAATCGCATTTTCTCATTAAGCAGATTGGCAAATATGATTAGTCATTTCCAATGGATTAATCAACGATTAAATTAATCAGAGCTTGGTCGAAGTGACCCTAAGAGCATAATTAACGAAAAGTCGACGGAAAGTCGACGGAAAGTTGACTTTAATAAGTTGACTAACAATTGACTTTTTGTCATAACAAAATTGACTTTTGTCTTTAAAAAAATTGACTTCTCTGCCAAATCAGATTCAGTGCAAGTTAACTTCAAGTCGACTTAAAGACGACTTTTTGCTCTTAGGGTAATTCTGACTGGAATTGAAATTAACTTCGATTTTTTGATTGAAATTAGTTTTGACTTTGATTGAAATTGACTAATTTAAATTGAAATTTGTTTGGATTTTATTTGTTTTGACTTGAATTGAAATTAATTTTGATTAAAATTGGTTTTGACTTTGATTGAAATTGGCTTTCATTCGAATTAAAATTAACTTTGACTTGGATTGAAACTAATCTTAACCTGAATTGAAATCGGCTTTGACTTGAATTATTTTTTATTTAATTTGGATTGAAATTAACTTTAACTTGGGTAGAAGTTAACTTTCATTAAGATTATTACATGAAAATTTAATTTGACTTGGACTAATTAATTTAATTAAAAGTAACATTAATTTGGATTGTTAAATTAAAATTGATTTTAATTTAGATTGTTTATAGATTAATATTAGCTTTGACTTTATTAATTATTATATTAAAATTTTTAACTTAGATTAATTTAATTGACATTAACTTTGACTCAAATTATTAGATCAAAATTGATTTTAATTTAAATTAATTTAATTGATATTGACTTTGATTTAAATTATTATATTGAAATTAGTTTTAATCTAAATTATTAAAGTAAAAATAATCTTGATTTGATAGAATTTGATTTTGACTTAGATTATTAAATTAAAATTAGTTTTGATTTGAATTATTGGATTAAAAATAACTTTGGTTCGAATTATTAAATTGAAATTAACTTTAACTTACTCATATTGTTAGATTAAAATCATCTTTGACTAACATTTTTACATTAAAATTTGCTTTAATTTGAATTATTAAATAAAAATTAATTATTTAAATTATTGGATTGATCAGTGAACACGATAGATTTTCGCAGGAGTGTCAATATCCTTCTAATAAGGATAGTGATTAATACATATTAACCGCAGGGAAAATTAATCCGCATAATTCTGTGAGTTTAATAAACTCACGGATTCAAGTTCACCACTGCGGACACTCACACGCAGTGACATATTACACATATACATAAATACACAATTGAGAATTGGGGATTGAGGATTGGGGATTGAAAAAGAGCATTGTTTTAAACATCTCTTTTTTTCTTGATTACATCTTGCAATCAAGATTTTACATCCGTTAAGAAAATGTCGGTATGCCTTGGTGTTTGGAAATGATAAACATCACATCTACAGAGGGAATCAACATGTCTCACTATTGTGTACAGGTAAATATTATATCGTGTGAAATACATGTAGCGAAATACGTTATCATAATTGTATTTCAGTAATTAAGAATTTATTTTACATTTTAGTTTCAGAATATATTGTACACTTACAGAGGCAAGAATAATAAGCCTAACAAAAAACCGGATGAGAGACTTTATGCGAGGTGCATAAGAAAGAAATTGATACGATTCTGTCGTGTTTGTTATTAAATTGACTTACTTTGGTGTCTGGAAATTATGAACAGCACGTCTACAAAGAGAGTCAACGTGTCTCATTATTGTGTACAGGTAAATATTATATCGAGCGAAATACGTTATCATACACATATTTCAGTAATTAAAATTTTACTTTATATTTTGGTTTTAGAATATATTGTACACTTGGAGGGATGAATAATAAGCCTGATTCAAAACCGGATGAGGCTTTATGTGAGGCGCATAAGAAAGAAATTAACAGAATTCTGTCATGTTTGTTGAATCAGCTTGTCTTGCTGTCTAGAAATAATGAACAGCACATCTACAGAAAAAGTCAACGTGTTTCACTATTGTGTACAGGTAAATATTATATCGAGCGAAATACGTGTAGTGGAATACGTTATTATACATGTATTTTAGTAATTAAGAATTTATTTTACATTTCGGTTTCAGAATATTTTGTACACTTACAGAGGCAAGAATAATAAGCTCGACACAAAACTGAATGAGACTTTATGAGAAGCGCATAAGAAAGAAATTAATACGATTCTATCATGTTTATTAAATTGGCTTGCTTTGGTGTCTGGAAATTATGAACAGCACGTCTACAAAGAAAGTCAACGTGTCTTATTACTATTGTGTACAGGTAAATATATCGAGCGATATACATGTAGCAAAATATCACGCACATATTTCAATAATTAAAAATTTATTTTATATTTCGATTTCAGAATATATTGTACACTTACAGAGACAAGAATAATGAGCTTAATTCAAAACCAGATGAAACTTTATGCGAAGCGCATAAGAAAGAAATTGATACGATTCTATTGTTTATTGAATTAGCTTGTTTTGGTGTCTGAAAATAATGAATAACACATCTATAGAGAGAGTTAACGTATTTCACTATTGTGTACAGGTAAATATTATATCGAGCGAAATACATGTAGCGAAATACGTTATCATAATTGTATTTCAGTAATCAAGAATTTATTTTGCATTTCAGTTTTAGAATATAATTGTACACTTACAGAGGCAAGAATAATAAGCCTGACACAAAACTAGACAAGACTTTACGCCAGGCACATAAGAAAGAAATTGATACCATTCTATCATATTTGTTAAATTATCTTGCTTTGATATCTGGAAATTATAAACAGCACGTCTACAAAGAAAGTCAATGTATCTCACTATTGTGTACAGGTAAATATTATATCAAGCAAAATACATGTAGCAAAATATGTTATCACGCACATGCGGCACATGTTTCAATAATTCAAAATTTATTTTATATTTCGATTTCAGAATATATTGTACACTTACAGAGACAAAAATAATAAGTCTGATTCAAAACCAGATAAGACTTTATACGAGGTGGATAAGAAAAAAATTGACACGATTATCTCATGTTTATTGAATCAGCTTACTTTGGTGTCTGAAAATGAAAAACAGCACATAAAGAATCAACATGTCTCATTATTGTGTACAAGTAAATATTATATCAAACGAAATATGTGTAGCAAAATATGTTATTATATATGTATTTCAGTAATTAAAATTTTATTTTACGTTTCAGTTTCAGAATATATTACACATTATAGAGATATGAATAATAAGTCTTTTTCAAAATCGGATGAGGTTTTATGCGAGGTGTATAAAAAAAAATTGACATAATCCTGTCATGTTTATTAAATCGGTTTATCTTGGTGTCTCGAAATGATAAACAACACATCTACAGAGAGAGTTAACACATTTCATTATTGTGTACAGGTAAATATTGACTACGTTTACACGGCTACTTATAATCCAGTTTAATAACTACAGTATATTATCTGATCCAAAATTTTTCTTTTTTTCTTATTATGACGATCATTTAAATATGAACTTATTTTAATATTCTAAACATTTAAATTAATTTTTGATATTTATATACTAAAAAAGTTGTAGTTTAAGTTTCAAGGAGGCTCATATCTAAATTATGATCAAAAAAGAAAAATTTTGGATCAGATAATATACGGTAGTTATTAAATCAGATTATATATTGCTGTGTAAATGTAGTCATTATATCAAGCGAAGTACATGTAGCAAAATACGTTATCGTACACGTATTTCAGTATAAATTAATTTATTTTATACTTCAGTTTCAGAATATACATACATAAGCACTTAGCGACATGAATAATAAAATAAATAGTGCAATGCGTAGAACGATAATAAACAACCCTACTAAAGACGCAATAATAGAACTTATTATGCAAAATATTTATTACGTAATTGCATTAGACTGGGCTGAATGATTTCGTAATTTGGAAAGACTGATGAAAATAGTCAGTGGAAGAAAGAAATACAAATATGAATTTTTGATAGATGTCACGTTTTCCATAACTGAAATCAGTGTATTTAACAAATGTGTATATATATATATATATATATATATATATATATATATACCTGTACTATAATGTTGCTATAAGGAAAAAAATTTATCAACGCCATTGATAAATTTATTTCAGTGAAATTACTTTCACGCAAATTTTACGCTCATGTAGCGTAGCGTTAGTGTATATTATAGTTTTTAATTGTATTAATTATAAGACTAATGCAGCAAAGTTATTTTTAATCAAATACGTTTTATTAATTCACATATTAATGATTATAATTATATTTTAATTACAAATTTTTTTACTTTACAAGCATTAATCACGCTAGATTGCGATTATATCTTATGTTGCAAAACATATACTTACAAGATATAAAACTAAAAACGGTGTTACATACTATTATTTCTAAAACTAACAATAAGCAAAATATAAAATTTTTATTTTCTTAGAAATAATAATCTGTAATATCTTTAGTTTTACCCTGTACATACTATTTATAAGATATATTATTTATATAAGATGTGTAACTCTATAAAAAGCATAATATATATCAGTACGAAATGTGTGAGAATATTTAATTAAAATAAATAAATTTTCCTTATAAAAAAACTTGGCGCTACTGGACCTTAAAAATTAATAAGTATTAAAATTTTGTTTTTTGAATAAAAAAGATAATAAACATAATTTAGGGAAGAATGCAACAGGAGTAAAAAAGTAGCATCAAGTCTTTTTACAAGAAAAATTTATTTATTTTAATTAAATATTTTTATTTTATACTTTTTTAATTCTTTATATAATTAAAATGATTCTTTGTAATATTATGATTTTCTATTGTTACCTCTTTAATCCTTTATAATTAACCCTTTGTAACTCATGTTATCAAAAATAAAAAAAACATTAAACATTAAACATTAAATTCATTGATTTAGAATTTTGATGGACACTTTGCCGGTTTGTAACAGTATTGTTACCAGGAGTTACAAAGGGTTAAAATGATTTTTTGTAATATTATAATTTTATTAAAGCTATTACTACATGGGTTGGAATAATTGTTATACATTTATTTTAAGAAATAAAATCTAAGTGGTATTATTCTTTATACTCTCATTTAAAGATCTTTCTCTCTCTCTCTCTCTCTCTCTCTATATATATATATATATATATATATATATATATATATATATATATGTACATATGAAAAATTAAAGCTACTATTATTTGGTATATACTACTTAGACTTTAATTTTTTTAAATAAAGATATTACTTCGGTTTTTTCAAGGTTATTCGCTCTGTGCAGTCGGTTGGAGGGGATAGCTACGAGCTACGGAAGCGCTCCGGTGAGAGAATAGTGAACTCAGGGTGGAATATTTTCCTATTCAACTAGGCTTATTATTATTAAAAATGGGTCATCGTAGTTGTTGCGTCAGAAATTGTAAAAATAATGAACTGAAGAATACGTGTAAATTTTATAAATTCCCTACTGCCGACTATAAATTAGAGCAGCGAAAGAAATGGATTGCAGCTGTAAGGAAAATTAAGTAAGTACATAACCTTATTCGTCTGCTTTATACATAGGCTTCATAGCGTCTGCTCCAAAGCTTCTGCACGTAATGCTTTGTTTACATTAATTTATTAATTATGTAATGTAATTTTAGTTCTTATAAGTGGCGACCAAAGAAATCAGATGTAATATGCTCTGATCATTTTATTGGCAAAATAAAATCGAATGAAGAAGCAAGTCCTGGATATGTTCCCTCAGTATTCTGTGCTGAGAGAACAAGAAATATTCGTGAAGTTGCTGCAGTAAACAGGTACGAATTAAAGGGACAGATGAATATTTGTGTTGCAAATATGCAAAATATATTTACTATTCTTTTTTTTTCAGACATGCTCGATTCATGAAACGCAGATTTATAACTAAGCAAAAATTGCAAACTATGAGTACAAATCAAGATGAACCTGTGAAAGGAAATGTAATTGAACATGATATGATCAGTGATATGGATGTGCGTTATGAAGATTCAGTACTTGATAATGTCGAAGTGCAGTCGGAGAGTCCAAAGTATCTGGATAAAGAGACTGAAGCACATATTTTATTGAGGCTAGCGAGCCAGAAAAATCATTTATGTGTAATAGATATATTACTAATGGTTCTAATTGTAAGTGTGACGCAGAAGTACAAACAGATATAGTAACAGTAAATCATCAAACCATAATATTAAATCCAAGGAAATTCAGAAATAAGAAATGTGGTACGACTCAACAGACTTTTGTAAATAGAGCAGTTGGACCTGACTATGAAAGTGTGCAAGATAACGATACAACTTGTTTAAGCTATGCATCAGTAAAAAAAGATGAACAGCTTCTGGATCTTGTTGGAGTGACACACAACAATTTTAAATTTTTGTTAAAAAGAATCCATGACGCAACTGGCAGTAATACTAAAATTTCAAAGGAAAATAGATTATTTATATTTTTAATAAAAATGAAGACAGGATTAACTTTTTCAGCAATCAGTGTGTTGTTTAATGTACATAGGACAACTGTGTCAAGAATATTTTTTTCAGTATTGGAAGAATTAGCAAAGACCACAGCTAATTTAGTTTTTTGGCCTGCAAAAGATGTCATTCAAGGAACGATGCCAGACTGCTTTTATCCGGAATATAAAGACACTCGAGTAATCATTGACTGTACTGAATTCAGGATTGAAGTACCAGCAAGTGTTGACAATCGTGTGTTTACCTACTCACATTATAAAAAAGGTTTTACTGCCAAACTGTTAATAGGTATAACACCCGGACGCTTTATTAGTTTTAAATCGAATGTCGCTGGTGGTAGAAAGAGTGATTCACAAATCACTATTGAATCCGGACTAATAGATTTGTTAGAAGATGGAGACACAGTTTTAGCCGATAAAGGATTTCCACAAATCACTCGTGTTCTCGATTAGGGTTGCACGAGACCAAGACAAGACAATATTTATAAAAATATTGTATTGGTATTGAAAATTTTGGAAATTTTAATCTTGTCTTGGTCTTGATGAATATTCGTAGCAAAAATCTCGTCTTGTCTTGTTCTGTCTTGAGTTTATTAATAATTTTTATCTAATATTAAATAATCGTTTAAAGTAATATTTTATATAATTTTAATAATATTTAACATGATTTAACATATATTACTATTATTACTTTTTATGCATTTATTTATTTTTCATAATACTAAATATATTAGGTAAATCTGAAGAATTTGGACCTCCTCACCGATTTCGTTGAACTTAGGCTTAATCGACGCGTTTTTGCGTGAAACGACCGAATCTGGCAGAAAAAAGCGTCGCTCTGCCCCGCGACGCGAGATATTAAACGTTAAAGTTGACAGGAATCAGGTTATGATTCCTGTCATACCGACGACATGTAGCGATTTGGTCGTTTCACGCAAAAACGCGTCGATTAAGCCTAAGTTCAACGAAATCGGTGAGGAGGCCCAAATTCTTCAGATTTACCATATATTATATGTGCGTGTGTGTATGTGCGTATTACATACACGCGACTTACATGAAATGTCTGCGTTTGTTTTCTCCAAATTTCTTCCACTGGAAGTATAAATATGCTGCATTCCGAAATTCACTATAATGTGCGTGACACAAACTATAAATTTGTAGTACTGGCAGTGAATATCGGAACGCAGCCTATATTGAAATCTATAATATACGTACCCTATAGATGTTTAGTATGCTCGCGGTGGGAGAAATTAGGAGAAAACAAATGCAGGCGATAGTGATTTGTTTAACAGACTCGCGCAGATTCTCTCTGTTGCATGTCACTGCCGGTCACTGCGTGTCGCGTCGCCGAGACTCACCGGTCGCTGCGTTAGCGTTTTACATCAAATAAGAGAGTTCTTCTTGTTAATTGTTCGAACAACTGTTTTGTCGCATACTTTTAATAAAAATGAAACGCAGTAAATCTAATATAAATCCAACCATAAAAGTCAGGCCAAGTACTTCTACTGAACATGAAAGTGGTGACGAAAATGATGACGAAAGTACGGGAGAAGTTATAATTAAAATGAAACGCAGCAAATCTAATATAAATCCAACCATAAAAGTCAGGCCAAGTACTTCTACTACTTCTACTGAACATGAAAGTGGTGACGAAAATGATGACGAAAGTACGGGAGAAGTTATAAATAAACAGTGCAATTATAAGACCTATTTTAAATATGAAACAAGAAACAATGAAAGAGTTGGCGTATGTTTATTGTGTCAAAAGAAAAATATAACGAAGGAATTAAAAATGAAAAACAGTAACACCACGGGATTAAAAAAACACTTGGAGAGAAATCATGAAAAAGCATATGAACACTTATTTGGATCAAAAGCAATAAAACGTAAAACATTGGTAGAAAATCAAAAAACTATGGATGTATTTCTAAATGTAAGTATTGAAATTAAATTTTATAAATTATGTATAACGTATTATTAAATCCACACTATTTTTATATTACATAAGAATGTGTAATGGTAAAGAGTGCAAGACATGTACATGTAAAAGTATCTTATTTACCCTTCATTTTGTATTGGGTAGATTGAATAGATCAATACTATAAAATTTTATATATTTATTTTATATTTATATGACATATTATTGTCTTTATAGCTTTTTTATATGTATGTTTATATAAATAATCTTTTGCGTGCTTTTTGTACTTATACACATACACACATTATTATACATACTTACTACTTATACACATTCTTTCTTTATATTATTTTGCAATTATATTTATCTACTTTAAATTTACTGCATGTGTGCAGAATAAATATACGTCTTCTTTCAACAAATTCTGCACAGATTGTTGATGTCTTTATTTTTTATTATGCATATGTATTTATATTTTTTAACACTTAAATTTTGCTTTCTTTACTGTTTTTAATTACACAGGTACACAAAAAAAAGTGTTTTGGCCGAGACACTACACTAGTGTATTCCCATGTATTTTGACCCGCTGAATCCGAATTCGAAGTCAGAATTGTCAGTTTGGTTCTCAGTTCCGAGCAAACCTCAAAAAAAATGTTCGTTTCGTGGAGTTTTGAACTTTTTTGAGGTTTGCTCGGAACTGAGAGCCAAACTGACAATTCTGACTTCGGATTCGGATTCAGCGGGTCAAAATACATGGGAATATACTAGTGTAGTGTCTCGGCCAAAACACTTTTTTTTTGTGTGCCTGTGGTATTGTATTGCGTAGAAATCATGAATAAACAATTAATCCGTATGTGTGCACGTGTATGTGTATTTATGACGTGTGCAAAAATACAAATTATTTTTGAAAAATATGTATATTTTTTGCAGAATGAAAATCAATCAAGTGATCACGTTTGGGACAGAAGGCTTGTTTCATGGCTGGCTTATAAAAGACTTCCATTCTCATTTTTTGATGATGAAATAACACAAAAATTTTTCCGTGCATTAAATCCTAATATAAATATGCCTAAAAGAAATATTATGAAAGAGAAAGTTATGACTGAATATTACCAAATGAAGGATAATCTTAAAAAAATATTAAGTAAAAATAACTGTAAATTTTCTTTCACAATTGATGGTTGGACTGCGCCAAATTTTGAATCGTATTACGGGGTTACTATACATTTTATAGACAACAACTGGAATTTTCAGTCATTGGCATTAGATTTTGTTCCATCAAATGGAAAGCATACTGGAAAAGACATTGCTAACCTCTTTCTTAATATAATTAAAGATTATGGCATAGAAAAAAAAGTTCAAGGCATAACGTTAGATAATGCTGCTGCAAATACAACATTTATTCAAGAACTTAGTATATTATTAAATAATAAAGGAATAATTTTTGATGTAGAAAATCAGCATTTTCGATGTTTTGCACATATTATCAACTTAGCAGTACAAGATGTTCTAAAACTAATAAAAGTCGATACTAAGCAATGCTATAATAATCCATATTCAGATTCAAACGAATATAACAATAGTGAAGACGAATATGAGTTAAGTGACGATGAAATAAATGAAAATGTCTTTTCTCAGATAATAAATAATATTAGAAATACTTGTAAAAAAATACGAAGATCGGAACAATTAACTATTCGATTAAAATTATTTTGTGAAGCTGCCAATATTAAATTTATAAAGCCTGTGTTAGACGTAAGAACACGATGGGATAGCACTTATGATATGTTACACACAGCTTTAGTATTAAAATCAGCGTTAATAATGATGTGGGATAATTCCGATTTAACAAATTTAAAAATTGCTGAAGAAGACTGGGTTATTTTGGAAAAAATAGTACACTTTTTAAAACATTTTAAATACGTTTCTAAAATTTTATCAAGTGATTCAGACGTAACGTTACCTACTGTTGTGTTAGCATTTAATATGCTTGTTGATAAAATTGAATCAATAACATTAAATTTAAATAATAAGTTTGATAGAAACGTACAAGATGAAACTCTACTTCTTGCATTTCAAGCTGGGCGTGATAAATTATTAAAACATTATCGTAAATGCAATTGGATTTATTGCATTTCTTTAATTTTGGATCCAAGACACAAAATTGAGGGATTTGATGTAACATCATGGGGCAAAGAACTTAAAAATTGTACTATTTTAAGATTTGAAGATATTTATAAAAATCATTATTATTCAGATTATTCTTCAAATAATCTCAATGAAGCAGCCAATACAACTCAAAATATGTTAGAGCGTACTTTTGAAAACGAAGATGTCAATGATAATGATCTAATAGATATAAGTACTGTCTATTTACACAAAAAACCTTCTCCTGTTTCATGGAAGACAGAAATTAATAATTATTTACAGACTCCGAGAGAATGTATAGATGTAAATATTTTAAGATGGTGGAAAAGTCATGCTGACATTTATCCAACATTGTCAAAAATGGCTCGAGACATTTTAAGTTCAACTGCTTCGTCTGTACCAGTAGAAAGATTGTTTTCTATAGGAGCTTTAACTATGACAAAAAATAGGACTCGATTACAAAATGATTCTTTGAAAGCATTAATGTGTATAAATTCATGGATTAAATGTCCTTTGATGTCAAAAATTTGTGGATTTCATTTTTAAAAATATAATTTTTTTATAATTTATAATTCATTTAAAAATAATGGAAAAATGAGGATTATAATTATCTAAGATCAAAAATGGTTCGAGACATTTTTTGCGATTTTATTTTTAAAAATTTTATAATTTTATTGAATGTTTTGTTAAAATGTTTCTATCATATAAATAAAGTTCCTTGTATAGACACATAATTTTTCTCTTTTATTTAATCAAATATAAATAAATTTAAAAAAACCAATACTATCAAGACAAGACCAAGAATTCGAACATCTTGTCTTGGTATTGTCTTGAAATTTTATTTGTAATCTTGTCTTGATCTTGTCTCGAATTTGAAGGAATTTAGAGGCAAGACAAGACAATACCAAGATTAGTCTTGAGTTCTCGTGCAACCCTATTCTCGATGAAAAAGGAAAGAAATTAGTACTTGTTATGCCACCTTTTTTAGAAAAAAAAGGAGAATTTACAAAAAAAGAGACTCAAAATACCTACAACATAGCAAGAGTTCGTATCCATGTTGAAAGAATAATGCAGCGATTGAGAATATACCAAATTCTCAGCAAGATACCTGAAAATTTATTTAGTTCTATTGATGATATTGTCCATGTGTGCTGCGTGTTAGTAAATTTGCAGCCACCTATAATAGAAGAAAAGGACAATAACAAGTAAATAAAAATACTTGTATATAAATGAAATATTTATTTATACTGACTTTGTTAAGAAATAATTTTAACAACACTTTGCATTTTTAGTTTCTTATTAAAAAACAATCTTAAACTTTTGAGTTACGCAGGTACTTAAATGTACAACTTGTTAATAAATAAACACTTTGCATTTCTAGTCTCTTATTAAAAAACAATCTTAAACTTTTGAGTTACGCAGGTACTTAAACGTACAATTTGTTAATAAATAAACACTTTGCATTTTTAGTTTCTTATTAAAAAACAATCTTAGACGCAGGTACTTAAACGTACGCAGGTACTTTTGAGTTACGCAGGTACTTAAACGTACAACTTATACATATATAAAACTATATAAAACTACATACTATTGCTTATATCAAAACCATTGAAGCATCGCTTTGGCTGTTTGCTCTTTGTATTTGCACTTTTAACTGTTTTTTCAATCAATTTAACTAAATAATGCTGAAAATAAAAATCTTCACATATTGGAATCACTTTTTTTAAGAAATTTTCATTTCTTTGGACAGTTACACAACAGCAACCATTTTTTACAGGAGAGTAAATAAACAGATCACATTCCTTCATACCCGACACGTACATTTGAGTTTGGCATTGTGTATAATACTGAACTGATGTCTTCAAACGTACTTCATTTCCTTCAAAGACTAAGTATTTGACATTACACTTTTTATTTTCAAAGTCGACAACAGGCATTTTTTCACAGGTTATCGGACATTTGAATTCAACTATCTTCTTAACACATCCACTTATAGTAACTACACCGTCAAGGCTAGCACATAGCCATGGTTGTTTCTCACAGACTAGCAATCCAACTTTTTTTACATTTACTTTAAACATATTCTCGTATTCTGTCATTGCATCCACTTCATGTTTTATCCCATAACGAGTCCCAGGAGTATCAACTTTTTTTGACTCTAGCATTTCAGAAACTAGTTTCTCTATCGTCTTCTTATTTCTGATTTTGATACTATGGATATTCGTACTAGCAGACAGTCTGATGCTTCTAGCTTGAAACCATTTATCGCACTTTGACTGTTCTAAGGTGTCACAACATAATTGAACAATTTCCTTCCTTGTTAATAATATCGATGCACAGTAAAAATTTTTTGCATACTCTTGCACTTGCTGTTCCTTCATATATACCATACAATTATCACACAATGTAAAAAATGTATTCAAACAGGATGCACAATCTTCTTTTTGGAGATTCCTTTCAACTTCGGTTAACATAAAATCCATGAGGCTTTGTATCGCTTTTTGATTTTTATCTTTTTTGATCTCGAGCAAGATAGTTTTTAAAGGTGAAGGATCTGGTAACTCAGTCATATTCACTTCTACAGGTTTTACATTAAATTTGTTTGTAGGCGGAAACATATCACAAAAATATTTTCCCTTAGAATATTTTTCTTTTGTAAGTTGGTGCGTTGTGGGCTTTCCCCATTGCTGTTCAAAATCTGTCTTGCTCAAACTTTCTTCATTATTAATATAATGAATGAGAGCAGCTATATGTTTACATTTTCCGCTCTTGTTGTAAACACATGTGCATGAAACAAGAGTTACCTTACGATCAGCATCAATTTAGAAATATTTACATAAAATTGTTGATGTAATGTACATAGATTCATGTAATTAATAGAAATATTTTTAAAGTTACATTTAACTTTGTACGGTATGGTTGAGATGACACTGAAGTTTGTCTTATGACTTGAGCTTCAATAAGGTAACTTTGATTATTTCGCCTACATTCCTTAACATCGCAAACATGACCAGCATTAACTAGTTGCTTCCCTTTTGGAATAGTTTCCGGTTGAAAGAGTATTTCATGGGTAACTTTTTGAAATCCAGTTGTTATCACAATCTCCATTTTTTATCCATAACAAATACAGCAGTTGCTGCAACTTGGAATAGAAATCTGGAAAAATATTTTTTTTTCAATATAACGTATGAAAAAGTAACTTTATTGAATCTACATTTTTTGCTTTTTATTATTGACATTTTTTAAAGCAATATTTAATTAGCAGTAGTTATTATTTATTGTTTTCTGATATAAAAAATAGGAGTTCCAGTAATTAAAGTGACATAAATACCGCTGTGCAATACCGCTGTTTGTTAGCCGGGTATCGGCTAAGGGGATCGAGTTCCGCTTGCGAGCGAGAAAGGAGTGAATCAACACGTCCGATTTCCAATTTATATCTTTATTGAGTAAATGGGCTTGTTCTACACGAGTTGTCTCTTCTTGTTGAGTTCCCGCCTTGCGGTTCGTTTTCAGGAACTCGTAGGTGTTTCGACGCGACTGCTAGCTGTTCTTCGACCGACTGCCTGGCATGCCGATTCGGCGGTCTTTTATAGTCTTGCGACCGAGTCCAGTTGCTAACTCGGGACTTCCGAGTTAGCGCAGAATTCTCGTTGCCAACGCCTCGCGCTGGCCTTCGCGTCAGCGGTTTCGGTCGCCCCGGAATCCGCGCTTCGGTTTCCGGTATCGACTTGCATCGGATGATCGCTCGTCCGATGCAATCGTCAGGAGTTTCGGCGGAAGTCATATTCGACTTCTGTCGCTAAGGTCGAATTACCTATATCGTTGTGCGCTCACAACGCTGTTATATAGTCCTCCAATTATATAGTGTGGCGATTATCGCCATATGAACTGGCCGGCGAAACAGTCGAATTGAAAGTAATAACGAGGTCGAAAAATAGCGAAAGACGTTAGATAAGAAAAACATAAATACAGGCAACAATAAGCGGGAACGTTACAGGCATAACACAAACGATAACTAATAACATCAAAATAGTAACAATCATAGATTATGCGCGTATAGCAATTTTTACTTACCGAAATTATTAACAGTAAAATGTAAAAAAATACACTGCATCTATTGCACAAGAAGCTTTGGTAATAATCACACGTTAAAGTTGTTTTTTCTATTTTTTTTTGCAAACTGCCTGTAAACATATCTCGTTGTTTCCACTTTTATTTGCATGGCGATAGCGGTAGATGGCGCGACCTGAAACGCACGGAGCGAATATGTAACACTTGAGTTTTATTTATTTAAAATTAATAATATTATCACTTAATTTTTTTGGATATAATAATACACTACGCATGTACTTTTAGCTGTTTTTTTACTTTTTTAAAAAAGGTAATTTTGTACTGATTATAACTTTCATTAACGTTTGTGAAATTGTCACGTAATATATATTACAACATTATCAAGATACGATAACTATTGTTCGAAAATATAAAAAACCAGATATCTTCCTTACTTTAAATTATAATTCAAATTAGCACGAAATTAGAGAAAATTTACTTCTAAATCTTCATGAGCTATGTGGAGATTTTGGTATCTTATAAATAATAAATGTTCGTTTCCAAAATTTTTTTGACCTGAGAGTATGAATGAATATGATTATCCACAATATTATACTATATTAAAGAAATAATGGATTGATGTATGAAAGAACTGGACGATATATTATTGATAATTAATACATTATTTCATTTAATTCAACATTTACTTTTATTTAATAGTCATTGAATGTTGAAGTAGTTTCGATTATACGTTCTATACAAAATATTTATATAAATATATTTATAAAGATCACGATTCTGCATCTGTTATTATATTGGAAAAAATATAAATAAAACAATAATTTACTATAATAATTTTAAACAAAAAAAAAACAAAATATGGGAGAAATAGAAACGTGAAGTAAGCAGAGAGGAAAGAGGAATGGGAGATTAGATATTAGTACGGTTAGAGAAGAAAAAGGAACGAATTAATAACGGAGAGAAAAAAATAGTGGAATAGGATAAATATTTTAAAATAAATAAAATATAACGGGAAATATATGGACATGAAGGCGCGCGCGTTAGCGCGCGTGTGTGCTAGTATTAAAAACAACGCAACAACAATACAGTGGTATACAATGAATACTAATCTTGTCGAGCATGAACGATTTTATCGAATAATTAAACGCGGCAGTCAAAGCTAGAAGCGTATACGCCATTTGATTTTTAACCGTCTTTAACTTTGATTTGATTCATTAAATAAAATCTTTATCTTGTGTCCAGATAGCGCCGTTGATATACGAATAAGATTTGTATATCAACACAATATAACATAATATTAAATATATTTTAAAATTAAATATGTAATAAAGTTAATGAGAATAATGAGAACGCCTACCCAATCAGCAAAATAATATTTAAAAAATGTTTTTAAAAAATATGTCTTTTAGACTCTTGAAAATGTCAATCAATTAATAGATGGCAATAAGAGTCAGGCGCGGTACGTAGTGCGCAAGTACAGAAATTAATAGTTACATAGTAACAAATTAAAATGTATATATATATATATATATATACATATATTCCCAACTAATAGACTGCGCGCCGATTATTTGTCGGACTTGAAACACAGCTATCGTTGGAAATTTTAATACCCTTCCCTCCCCGGAATTAAATATACGCGATTTAATTCTTAAAAAACTGTAAAGAATTTATTGCGAAAAATATTACCTCAGCCAGGATTCGAACCTGGAACCTCCCTCATTCCGTGAAGGGCGTCGTACCAATTCGACTACCGAGGCATGTGGTAATATTTATCGCAATAACCGGTTAATAATAGTTAACGCATGTTTCAGCCTGCGTAAATTCAAATATGTCTTTTAGACTCTTGAAAATGTCAATCAATTAATAGATGGCAATAAGAGTCAGGCGCGGTACGTAGTGCGCAAGTACAGAAATTAATAGTTACATAGTAACAAATTAAAATGTATATATATATATATATATA